>JAEMTY010000111.1:0-50000 GCA_020423425.1 Chrysopa pallens
AATCTCCCCATATGCCACATAGAGAAAAACTGGTTTAGGTTAGAAGGTGATTAGTTGTGTAATAAAACAACATCATTCCAAAAATGCAGCTCTTCGCAGAAATCTATTTATAATATCACCGAAAGAAGATCTTTGGGGAAACTTATTTGTGTTGTTCGATATATTTAAAATAAACTGGACGTAAAAAAGATTTTTGGGTTACTCAGAGATAAATAGCATATCTATGTGACGTGGCCGTCTTGAACCATAATCACGAGAATCAAGCGAAAACTCTCATTCGCAATAAATTATTCTCTGCATATATTTATGCTCGTCACATAAATAAAAATTACGTAAAATTTAATTAATGCGGAACTTTTTATGCGCCTGGTTATTATTATTAATTTAAAAATTAGATTTGAAAAATTTTTTATTTAAATCCCAAACTTACCTCAACGCTAATAAGTCTTTTTTGTCGTAATGTCGAATTCCATACAAAGGATAAAAGAATATAACAAATATCCATATTATTTTGTATTTATCTTTTAAAAATACCATGGCGTGTTATTCTGTTCAATACAAACTATTTTGACAATTTACTCTGACTTTGACATGACTGACAGTTCATTAGTAACTTATTTTTAAAGGTGGTACATAAATACACAAAAATGTTGGTAATAAAAAGTAATTACAAATATTTGTGAAAAATTGAAAAGAAAATCATAACAAACTCTTCATAAATAAATTTGTATAAATAAATTTTAAGCTATGTCATCGGAGAAGGTAAAGATATTTGTGCTCAAATATTTTGATTTTATTTTAATGAATTTTTTGTGTAGTTAATATACAGGGTGGATCAACCCCATGGCCCGGGGGAAGTGTATGTTTCATGGCAACGGAGCTCAGGAAATTATCTTGCAATGACTGGATATGATCAGACTGTTTCAATTATTGATCGGTATGGCCAGCAACAAGCACGAATTAAATTACCCGGGTATGTTATGGAATCAATATACCTGAAATAAAGCCGGTGATAAGAAATAATATTTATTAGGCCAGGTTCCCATAAACATGTAATATGACTTACAAATTCACTCCGAGAAGTTTGCTTGAACAGAAAATTGTTTTGGATTCATCCCGAATAAAATCCATTCAAATTTCGATTCAATAGACATTTCTTATTCAATTTCTATAGGTTTTAATCGGTCTTTTTTATTATGTAGACTATAAAATTCAAATGTACCTGTAGAGAGTACGAAAGTTTTTTTAATATACACATTTAGACATCCTTAAAGACCCGCAATCAAATTATTATAATTATTATTGTGCATTTTTAGTAGATAATCTTTCAAAAACATGATATTAAATTGTTTTAATGGTATAGCGAAAATAAATGTAAAAGTAATTTTCATATACGTTTCCGTTACTTTAAAAAAAAAAATTTATAATATGTAGAAGAAGATATAAGTTAAATTTATTTAAAATTCACTAGATACAAAATCTGATTATCTAACGTGTATAGATTCATATTTACGATTCTTCATTTTGCTTTTAGATTGTGTACTGGATTGGGTTGGGATATTGACGGAGATATTTTAGCAGTTATTGCGGCTGGTTCGTCTCAATTATTTCTGTGGGATGCAAATTCACGACGTCAACAAGTAATCGATGTAGGCTTGCGCGATGCTATGAGTTGGATTGGATGGACTAAAACTGGTACAGTTTTAGCTGCAGCTACTGTTCGAGGAAATTTAGCTGTTTATAATCATCATACATCAAAGTATGAATTTAAATTTGGTTAATTTCTATTTTGCTAAATTTCATACGATTTAATTTTAGACGTATTCCAATTTTTGGTAAACATACAAAGAAAGTAACATGTGGTAGTTGGAATTCAGAGAATTTACTTGCCTTAGGATCAGAGGATCGTACATTATCCATAAGTAATGTAGATGGAGATACATTACGTGTGATTTCATTACGGTCAGATCCAGCTGATATACAGTTTTCGGAGATGAAAGGTGACGAACGCGTTGGTGCCGAAAATACAGTAAGTTTTTTTTAATTTTTTTAAAAATATCAAATTTCTTTTCCCACTAACATTATTCCAAAGATACTATAATTATATATAATAATTATAAGAAGAAATTTTGTTGGAAACATTATGTTTTAATTTTCCAAGTTGTGATTGAATTTTATTAATTCATTTTTTATTTTTATTATTATAGGTGAGCTTAATCGTTGGAAAGAAAACATTATATTTGTATAATTTATTAGATCCAGACAATCCAATTGAACTTGCATTTCAATCTCATTATGGAACAATTGTTACATATAAATGGTTTGGAGATGGTTATATAATCATTGGTTTTAGTGTTGGATACTTTATTGCTATATCTACACATATTAAAGAAGTTGGACAAGAGCTGTTTCAAATACGTAATCATAAAACAAGCTTAAATGATATTACAATATGTACTAAATTAAATAAAGTTGCTTCGTGCGGTGATAACAAGTAAGTGATAATAATTAGTGTAGACGTTATATTTTAGACGGATAGAAGTAGACGTTAAATTTCTTATTTTTTTATTGTTTCAGTATTAAAATATATGACACAAATAATTTACAAAATAGTACAGGCATTGTAATAAATGTTGAACATGAAATTGAAATCGAACACATAGAATGGTCTGACGATGGACAAATATTAGCTGTATGTGGTCGAAGTGGTTCTGTTTATTTATACTTAACGCAAATACAATCAATGTCTGCAGTTTATGGTACTCGTATTGCATTGTTAATTGGTCTAATTGATATTGCATTATATCAATATATTAAAAATGAAAAGGTAGATTTATAAAATTGAGATAAACAAAATATAATTAAAAAAATTATATAAAGATTTGATTTTATTAATTCAACTATTTATATTATTCAAGAAAGAGAAATGAATCTTTCATTAATAATAAATTCATTATTATGATAGGTAGAGGAATTAGATCACCATTAGGGAAACAATCGATACGTCGGTTGTTTCAAAACATAGATGCATTATTCATTATGAACGATATTTTAATATCGATATTTTATTGGTAGAATAGACGCATCTCGATCTCAGTATGTATCATTATACAATGTAATTTAATAACTACCTTTCTTATACTGAAGTCGCTAATACTAGAACATCTCTCGCATTTCACCCTCAAGTTAAAATAGAAAAATATTAGTAATTGTTATATTTTTTTAATTTTTAGCAAATAAAAAAATTATCATTATCCATAAAATCAGAAATCGAACCAAGTTACATATCACTAGGTCCATATCATTTAGTATGTGGTATGAATAATCATGCATGGTTTTATGATTTAACAAAACAACAACAATCGCAAATACAACAAATAACAAATAATAATATGTTATTATTATTAAATAATAATAATAATAATCATTTATTACAAGATGAACCACAACCATTATTAATCAAAGATCGTGAATATTTATCAGCAATTAAAAGTATTAAATTAAATGTAGAATATGCGTCAGCATTGTATGATGGTAAAATACAGTTACATTTGGTAAGTTTTTAGGTTACACATCGGACGATTGCTGTATATTAGAATATACTATTGACGGCTTTGAGTTTTAAGTTTATTCACTTGTGTACTCAAAAAAAACAAGAAATAATTTTATAGTTCTTTAATTTGACACTGTTGTAGAAGCATTAGTACTATTTATTATTATAACCATGAAATGCTTATGTAAAAAAAAATAATCATCTTCATATAAATGCTCCAGTACACACAATATTATAATCTTATCTTTTTGTGCATTAGTTGGTTCGTTAGTATTTTTATTTAACACTACTTACATGTTTATTTGAGAGTTATTCAGTATTTTTTATTTTAAGTTGTCATATGTATTATAATTGTGTTGTTTAAAAATTATTTTATTTGTTTATTAGTTTTTTGTCAATTTATTATTATTTAATATGTTTATTCATTTTTTAAATGAAATTATTCTCTTTAAATATTTTATTACATTATATTTAAATTTTCTAGTCGTACCGTTTTGGCTATAAGGCTATTTAACTGGTTTTAAGTATATTTTTGAAAAATTTTGATATTTTCTTGATTATATGTGCTTCTTGACTCACACTAACAATTAACTAACACCCAGTAATAATAACCTTATCAGCGGTAGACAATGACATGTATTCATGCGATGTTTTTAATATCATTTTTTTTTAGTTTTGAAGTATTTTAACAAAATAATCTTGATCAGAAAGACTTGGCCAGGAAAAGTAACCTCTCACTACCTATAGGAAATAAAATAGATATATTTTTGATACATCAAAACCATCTTACATTACCCAGTATTATATTCATTAAAAAAAATTTTTTTTAACAGATTGAACAAACTGATACAACAAATGATCGTGAAAGTAAAATATTTCCAGAATCAACAAAACAAAATATTATGATAACTGATCATGCATTAACGTCAGAATTTTTAATATATTGTTCAGATGTAAGTAACTAACAATAGACTGTGACATCGTGTACATTACCAATTTGTTAAAAAAAAAATTATTAAATTTTAGATGGGACATATAAATTATTTTTATTTGGAAGATTGGAAAATGAGTATTGAATATAAACATGTTATAGGAATAAAAAATATATTTATTGATCCTGGTGGTACACGATTAGTATTTATAGATGATAAAAGCCAAGGATATTTATATAATCCGGTAAATATTGATTCATTCAAATGATATGTATTGACACCCATCATTTACAAATATCCACATTACTCAATAGGGAATGTAGTAATGGAAAAAAGATGAATACTGAACATTAATAGTAGTTTCTGTCCCTAAAGGTACCCGTGAGAGCCGTGGGAGAGTTTTACTTCTTTTAAACTTTTTTTTATTAACTTACTTTTTATTTGAAATATTTTATGGTTAAGTGAATGATTTTAATTATAACTAATTTTAATGCAATACCTCCACTTTTTTTGGATGTAACATCCACCCTATTAATTTTATTTTTATAAAATATAGCTTATGTCACCCGAACCATAATAATAAATCGATCGACACGTCATTCATCAAAATCGGTTCAGCAGTATAATCGCTACGTTGGAACATTCATCCATACAAAGATAAATACATACATACATATACTGTAAAAATCACAATCCTTTCTTTTGACTTTGTTGTAGTTAGGTAAAAAGACTATTCGATTTTGTGTAAAACAATGTTTAATTTTCTTACAGGTGATAAATCAAGTTACCTTAATTAATGAATTAACACCAACAGTGTTAGGTATTATTTGGGATAGTTACCCATTAAATAGGAATATATTTATATCTTATGACGAAAATGAAATTTGCACATTTATTTACACAAAACAATCGGTAATCGGTAAGTGTAAAACATCCTAAATATAATTCATATTTATATTGGACTATGTCCATTGAAATAAAAATCGATGATTTTGAATTGTTGTGGAAATTTATTTCAGAAATGTTATTTGTAACTTTTTGAAAATAAAATTAACATCTGTCTTATTATGCTCGTGTATTTTGGATTTCATACCACAAATGTTCGAAATTTTAAGAGTCCTCAAATAGTTTTATAATAAGTTTAATAATATTTAAATGATCAAAATTGGTTTAAATTAACAAATTATATTTTTTGTAGGATCTACCGTGGAAAAAGTAGGATCCATGCGTATAGTTAGCCAACAAGTACCATTACTGTTATTAAACGATGAACTAACTGCAACTAATTCGAATGGACAATTAATAACATTCCCATTATGCACCTCGGACAACGCATCGAATATAAAACAAGAAGGTGCATTGCCAAGCTTGGAACAAACACTAGACAAACAATTAAAATTACAAAAATACGAAGAAGCATGGCAAACTTGTGTGACATTAAACCGTAAAAATTGCTGGATTCAATTAGCTGACGCCGCTATGAATAATTTGGAAATTGAATTAGCTATACGTGTTTACGCGCACACAGAAAATGTTGGAATGGTTTGGACTTTAACAGAATTACTAGACATTGATAATTGGTATGAATTAGCTGGACATATTTGTTTAATATTAGGTGACTATGATGCAGCTCAAAGATGGTTTTTAATGGTTACAACAGGTGGAAGTGGAGCTATAAATTATGGAGCAAAAATCGCATTAAATATGCGACGTGATTTATTACAATGGGATGAAGCATTACGTTTAGCTAGACAGTATGCACCAAATGAAGTACCAGCTATTGCAAGAGAATTTGCATTACAATTGGAATTTACGTGAGTATATTTTTTTTTATTGACTAATAAGATTGTATTTATATAGTTTGCTAAATACTTTTTGTCCACAGAGGCCATTAT
This sequence comes from Chrysopa pallens, assembly GCA_020423425.1. NCBI lineage: Eukaryota > Metazoa > Arthropoda > Insecta > Neuroptera > Chrysopidae > Chrysopa > Chrysopa pallens. Next base: position 6,381 of record JAEMTY010000111.1, read on the forward strand.
GCAGAAGCCTTAAATCATTACGAAAAAGGTATACAAGATTATAAATCAAACCATTCACCAATAGCATCCACTGAACATATCACCCAATGTATGAATGGTATTGCTCGAAATTCTATCCGATGTGGTAATTATAACAAAGGATTTAATATTGCTGTTGAAAATGAGAATCAGCAATTACAAAAAGAATGTGCTGAGATATTAGAACAAAAGAAACAATATCCTGAAGCAGCTATATTATATGAAAAATGTAAACAATTTGATAAAGCTGCATCAATGTATATTAAATTAAAAAATTGGAAAAAAGTTGGCGAATTTATGGAATATGTGCAATCACCAAAAATACATTTGTTGTATGCAAAAGCAAAAGAATCTGAAGGAAAATATGAAGATGCTGTGCAAGCGTATCAATTAGCTAAAGATTATACATCGGTTGTACGATTACAATTAGAAAAATTAAATAATCCTGAAGTAGCTGTAGAAATTGTTCAAGAAACCAAGAGTACTGAAGGTGCTAAAATGGTTGCAGAGTAAGTGTTTTAAATTTTTTTTACCTTAAAAACTCTTTATGCGTAATTTACCATCTTTCCAGTGTCTTTGAAACTTTTATAACACTCGAAAATATATTTTAAAATTTATATTGAAAACAAGTACATTGTTTTGTCAAAGAGACTCAAGAAGGTCATATGGCAATAACATTTTCTGGTATAGCTTTTATCTTCATATTTTGTTTTATGGATTCGATTAACTGTAAACGGGTACCAATGAGTAGCAATTTTAACTCCGGAGCTAAAAAGTAGTTCAAATTGAATATAAACAATGTTTGATCGAAGGTTCTTGTTACAATTTTGCTGTAGATAGTGTATTAACATTTTACAAATTCTACGCTGATCTATTTTTGCAAAACTAATATTCATTAATTAAATATGAAAATTTTTTGTTTATAAATAGCTCTAATTTTATTTTTAGAATTATTTCTTAAAATAAGTACAAAGTGATCGGTTCATCTTAACTGTTATCTTTTTTATCAAAAATTATCAACAAAAACAACGTTCTTGGCATTTTTCACCAATATAAAAAATTTCTAATAAATTTTACTTACAGATTCTTCCAAAAATTAAATGAATATCCATCAGCAATACGTTTCTTAGTATTATCTGGCTGTTTCGATGAAGCTTTCCAAATGGCACGTAAACATAATAAATTAGAAATGTATGGTGACATATTAATACAAACATTAGATACCGACCACAAACGTCAAGAAGATTTTAAAAGTCTAGCATTATTTTTTGAAAATGAACGCAATTACCTACTAGCTGGAAAATATTTTTATCACGCAAGATTATTCGATAAATCTATGCAATATTTACTTAAAGCAGCAAAATCATTAAATGATGAAGCTGAAGCATTAAATTTAGCGATAGATGTTGTGGCCACATCAAATAATGATAATTTATCAAATGAATTAATTGAATTTTTGTTGGGTGAACATGATGGATTACCAAAAGATCCAAAATTCTTGTTTCGTTTATATATGGCACGTAAACAATATCGTGAAGCTGCAAAGACAGCAATAATTATTGCAAACGACGAACAAATGAATGGAAATTATAGAAATGCGCATGATGTACTGTTTAGCATGTATCAAGAATTGAAACGGAACAAAATAAAAATACCCTTAGAAATGCAAAATAATTTGATGTTATTACATTCATATATTTTAGTACGGATTCATGTACGACGTGGAGATCACCTTAAAGGTGCTCGAATGTTAATTCGTGTTGCGAATAATATATCCAAATTTCCATCACGTAAGTATTACGAAATTTATTTTCATTTTAAGAAATATTAATATCTACTAAAAGAAAAATTTGACATTTATGGTCTTTTCAACAATTTTAAAGATATATGGACTTTTCGAATCATAATCTTTGAAAAGGGTACTAAAAAAATTTAAATGGCCATAAAATAAAAATATCTGTGTATTTTTAGGGATTATATTATTTTTGTTTGGCAAATTTTTTTTCAATAAATTTCTAGAATATCGAATTACTCAAAAAGCTTGAAAATTTGGAGTAAAAATAATTTAATTAAAATTAGACCAATAAATTTTGAAATTACTTCTTAGTTATTCGTACATGCGAATATACTTTATTATTTTATTATATTAGTAATAGATTATAAATAATTTTTTTTTATATCTGACATTTAAATGTATATATGATGGTATGTTAAATTTAGTCTAAATTTGTAACATTAGAAAATATTGAAAGAACTATAATACTTCATAGAACCATTTAGACTTTTTTCTGCCCACCCACCATCAAAATACATCAACAACGATAAAAGATGGCGAGGATATTGGTGTGGTATTCTAGGTCGAATAAATGAATTTTAGTTCGTGAATGAGAAAAATCGATCAATTGGGTCCCATGAACCCATGGCTCATCTTTTAAACCATGAGAGATAAAAGAAAACTTCCAATAAAGAAATGTTTTTTAAAACTATTGTTTGGAACATTTTTTCATAAATTGTTTAGATTCGCCATGATTTCAGCTCAAATTCAGTTAATTAATCGTTCATTTATCGTTCCAGATATTGTACCAATTTTAACATCAACCGTAATTGAATGTCATCGATCCAACATGAAAAAATATGCATTTGAGTATGCTACAATGCTAATGGGCTCACAATACAGGGCTCAAATCGATCCAAAATATGTGAAAAAAATTGAAGCAGTTGTTCGTAAACCTCCGAAAGGTACTTATGATGAAGAACGCGAACCTACATCACCATGTCCATATTGTGATTATAAAATAATAGAAACGGAAATCAATTGTACACAGTGTAAGAGTGTGATACCATTTTGTATAGCTACCGGAAAGCATATTGTTAAAGATGACCTAACAGCTTGTCCAAACTGTGATTTTCCAGCAATTCGTTCAGAATTAATACAGTAAGTTCAATTTTTCGTAGAATTATAAATTTTGTAAAATTGTAGAAATTAGAAATATTTATTATTTTTAGATTAATTGAATCCGAAGGTGTTTGTCCAATGTGCTCTGAGAAAGTTGATCCTCGAAGTTTGAGAAAAATCGATGACGATGAAGAGTACTTAAATTTAAATGATATACCGTCCTAATGTAGTATTTATTTATTAAAATTAAAATATTTATTGAAATTGTTTTCGAAAAAATAAAATCAATTGTAGTTTAGTACAAATTTAGTGAGGCGCAACAAAAGTGTACTTAATATTATTATAAAATGATTTGTTTAAATAAACACGTTTTGCACCATAGTTTAAAAATAATTATTTTTTTGTTTCTATTTTTATCAGATCTTTAAAAAACCTCTTGGATAAAAAGTCTCTCTGTTTTCTATTCACCTTACACGTTTTTACTCTGTCTATTTATTAGATTTACACAAATCTAATAAATGATTAAATATACAATTTAGAAACGAATTTGTCTTACCTGCTTCAGACTCTGCTATTATACATGTAAGTATACTATTTAAAATTCAAGAAATCTTGTCACTCAATAAATGTCAATCTGATAAATAAATCTCAAATACTTATATAAATAAAAACTACAGTAAGAGCATATATAAAAATTTGGGTCAAATTTTCGATTTCGAGTTTTAATGGAAATATACGTTTTCAAGTCACCTGCGTTCAATAAAACGATTTTAGAAATTAGTCTATCTGTATTTCAGTAGTCATAATATCGGAATGCCCGAAGGTGAAATAATAAGCATTTATTATAGTGATTTTTAGTTTTTTTTTTTAAGTTTACTCATAAATGGCTCTAACATTTTGTTTTCAAACTTTATATATTCACAATACATTTTAAGCTCTGCAACTTTTTGAAACATTTCGAATAAGGGGAGGGCTGCCATATTTAGTGACATACATAATATTGTACATACTTTAATTCATTTATTTATTCGTTTGTTTATTATTAGTTTTGTTTTTTGTTTTTGCAAAAAAATAATAATAATAAATAAATAAATATTCCTAAAAAAGAAAGTTGTATTATATTTTTTAATTTAAATTCAATAAGAAATATTAGGTTTGTTCTGAGAAAAACCAATTATGCAAATCATTTTTGAGAAAATATAAATTATGCACCAGTGTGTATTTTTTTGTTTTATTCTAAAAATTTTATCAAAATGGATTCTTCCATTTTATTACCATTTTTATACCCAGTATATTCGGTGTATTCAGCAGTGGGATTCATCAATTAACTTCTATAAAGGTTAATGAAATTGATAAAAACAATAAATTAAAAAACTTGTATCAAAATATAATTAATTAAAAATGAAATATAATAAATAAATAAATGAAAACATAAAAGAAATATTCATGTGTGAAATACTACTTCGTGATCCGGTATTAGCATTTACAGAAATAGTTGCAGCCTCTTCGGGTATAATATTATGTTCAATTCTTGTTTCTAATTCAATTTTTACATCATTATTCATATCTAAAATCAATAAGTTTAATGTAATTTTTAAAGTATTTCGAATTAAAATTCCAGGAAACTTACCAGCTCCTTCAGTGGCAAATATAAAGATAGGTGATGCTTTTGCCCACCCATAACGATTTCTCGAACTTAAGACTGCTTCATATATTGTTTTTTCATTTAACCCAGTGATTGTAAAAGATTTTGAATGTAATGGACCTAATATTATAATTTGAAAAATTTAATTACGAAAATTAAGATTAAATTAAAGGTCGTGGGTCGGGTTCGCAACATTTTAAATTATTTTTTGAAATAATTTTTGTACAAAACTATATGCAATTTTCTAAAATACTGAATGATTTAATTAATAGTTTTAATTGTTGTTCAACTTACCAGTACTTCTTTCAGCTGGTATAACAATTGTTTTCCACTCAGGTGTTGTAGCTGTATTATGTTTTTGATACGGTCTAAACCATAATTTATACTCGAAAACAGGACTATAACTGTCAACTTCCCAAATAATTGTATATTCGTTGATATTTCTGGTCTCATTTGCCGTATTGTCGTCATAAATAAAATCAATTTCCTTGAATACAGCCGGATTTGGTGTGCCAGACAATTGAATGGGTAATTCAGCTTCACCAAAGTCATTCGTTGCTCTGCATGTATAGTTTCCAAAATCATTTGAATGCATTTGTCGTATTACTAACGAATATTTATCACGATTCACCAATGGTACAATCCTACTATCGGTTCGTACCGGTATATCATTTTTAAACCAGGAAACTTTAGCAGGTGGATTTGCATCAACATAACATTCTAATTCGGCTCGCAATCCAACTGATGTATGTAACCACGATTTGGCTGTGTATAATTCTGGCGGATCTATTTAAGAAAAAAGGGCTAAGATATACAAAAAAATTTTTTAAAATGAAATACAATGTATACTTTATGAGAAATTGTCTTTATTATAGATGTCACAGTTTTAATTTTAATTCAAATTAGAATATGAATGCGTATAATAGACAAAAAGTTACATCAGAATGCTTTTTTAAAATTATACTAGCTATGTTCATGAAGTGTTAAGTTATTTTCCAAATTTAATTTTCTTTATTTGAGTAAAACATTTATTTTAAACTGGATAAATTATTAATAAATACTCCATAGAAATATTATATTTTTTTAATTTAAAATAAGTAACAAAGATTCGACCGCCCACTGACGTAACGTAATTACTGATCTCAATCTATCACCAAAGTTAAGCAACAACAGTCAGAACATGGAAGAGTAAACATCTAGGATTGCTGTGTACTGTTGTTGTATAGATTGAATATATCCTCACTGTAGTCACTATATAACTTTAGTAGTTGAAAAGTGGCTTAAAATAAATAAATAAATAAAAAGATTCAGATCAAGGTATTTGTGACTGAATGAATATACCTTGACACATCATTTGTGTCAATGGCAATTTTACAAATTTATTTTAAATAAAAGACGTACAATATAAATATAGTCAAATCTAAAAAAAAGTACCGGTATGAATCATTCATGTTATTTAATATTACAAAATACACGATTTTTATGATGTATTAAGATTCTTTTCATATTTAATTTTGTAATTTTAAATAAACATGAAAGATGTAGGTCCGTGCAGTTTTTTATTTATTTGACTCTACTTGTAAAATTGTAAATTTATCATTTATTATAGGTACATTAACATTTTTAGTAATATTAAAACCTAGTTTTCAAAAGTAAAGAATTTTTTCGATATTGTTTAAATTGTACAAAATCTGATTAACAATTTTGTATGTTTGATGTGCGACTTGGTTTGCATCCACACAATTAAGTTTTTATTCATAAAATAGATTAAACAATAATTTTTGAATAATTTTTTTCTAGAAATTTATTACTATACACATCAAGTTAAAGAAAGAAATGACTTAATAGGAAGTAATTTAGTGTTAACGCCTTTTATATAAATAAAATGCTTAGACTAAATAATCACTTCCTACGTAAATTAATAATTAAGTATTAAAATTTATTTTAATAATTATAATGATTTAACATAAAATCAGCATTTTTTTTATAATACGGCTTAGAAAAAAGTTACAGGAATTTCACAAAGAAAATGAGTCAATATTTTTTATTTCATTTTATAATGTTTACATTTAGGGCAATTAAAATTTTTTTTTTATTTCTAAGGTCTCATTTTATATCATATTAGTTTTTTTTCTTTCAATTCATAAAGTTCATATTGATATTTTTTTCAGTAGATCGATTATGAGAACCGCCAAAATGAAATTTTTTCATGATTGTGATGTGACAATAAACTTTATGATTTTTCTCTCTATCTTCGGTTGGTAATTTATTAATAACAAAGATCTTAAATTGTGAAAATATCGGTACGAAAAAGATTAACACATTTAAACCATTGTGATTTTTTCAAAAAACTTTTCGTCTCTGTCTTAGAAGCGATTTGAGATCGATAAACTGTTAAAAAATTACAGTTTTTACGGCTTATAGGGGAGATTTAAAAAAATTTTTTCATATGAAAATACTTTTAAAGGTTAAAGTGAAGTTGACAATAACGTGGGTCCCATATCTATTTAATTAGAAGTATCGTCGAAGCAACTAGAAATCGAAGACCATTGGGTAAAATAATTATCGCTCAAACATAGTTTTATCTATTCGAAAATTGAATTTGTAATAAAAACAATATTTTGTTCTAATTTTTTTGATGTCTATTACGACATGGTGTTGGTGTAACATTTATTATGACCACTTTGTATGATTTAAATTAATTTAAATGAAAAATTTGTGTATTCTTACATACATGTAACAGTTAAAAGAAATTGTGCTACAGCTGGCTCACCCACACCATTAACAGCATGACACTCATATAATCCAGCTAAACTTTTGGTAGTCACATTAAAACGTAATCGTGGCCGATTATCTAATAAACGTATTTCTGTATCATTTGAATACCATTTAATAACAGGATGCGGCACGCCATCACCTTTACATGAAATATCCACTTCATCACCCAAATTTACAATTAATTCACCTGATTCTGGTTGCGATGTTATATTTGGTGGATCTGTAAATTTATTATGTTAAATGATTACAATCATTTTGAAATCAAATAATCCAATTTTTACAATCAATTTTCGGGGAACAGAAAGTTAAATAAAAATAATTTTTATTTCTCATTTTTGTTTCTCCTAAAATTAAAACAGAAAGTAACATGACCAGCAGTTAAATTTGTGGCAAAATTTATTTTCTATAACTTATAAAACATGCTTATATTTAACATTGAAATTATAATAATTAATTCAAATTTTATTTCAAATTACTGATTACAAGTGAAATTTACAAAATTAAAACAACCGACGCAAAACTTAAAACATTTTTGTGAAATTATCAACAAGTTAACTTCTTATAGTTACATCTCTGAAAAGAAAATATACGAGTAATTTTAATAAGAGTAAATTTGTAATTTTAATAGTCAAGTTAATAATTATGATTAGGTAATGATGACTACTTTGTATTCGAAATGCATATTTATAATATACAAATTTTATCTAGGTATTATTGGGAAATTGAAATTTTATTTAAAATATATAGAGTTCTGAAGGCTAGGATGCCTTCTGGCTCAAGGTGCAGAGAAAGAATCATCCAGAGCAGGTGATGCTATAGAATCTTATCCAGACCAGTGGCTACACCAAGTGACCACAGCTTTTCCATCAGAATTTTTGATGAATCCAGAGTTTCAGACCCAAATATTCTATATCTAACATTCTGAAAGTTTCTACATGTGCAAATAACGTGAATGGAGGTTTTATAGTCCTCCAGACACGACTTTCAAGTAGGATTGTCTGAGGTTCCTAAATTATGAAGTTATAGTTCAAACCGACAGCTCTTCTCAACTGTAACCTGTTTCAGTCGGGAACAGTTAAATGGTTTAGTTGGGGTGGTACACAGCTTATCCTGCCGCATGCTATCTGTGAAGTTCCAGTAATCAAAGTGCGCTTGTTGAAACCAGTTCTTAATAAAGGATATCAGAGAACGTCTTGCAATAGGAATTTAAGCGAGAGGTGACGACTCCTAATGAATCGCGCTAATGAATCCGCTACCTCATTCCCTTTTATATCTGAAAAAATTATGATGTGCACACCACCGTAACCTTTCGTGTTACAGATCTGGGCACCTATGTGGAAGCGAAGATTTCTGTTTGTAAGAACGTCGCGTTTTGACCTAAAGGAATTGCTTCTTTATTCTTCTTGGTCCATAAACCCCCGTTCCAGGTAAAGTTCCGGCCCTGGAACCATCCGTGTAAAGATATGGTCTGAGATGGGGCGAGAAATTAGATCCCTTTAATACAAGACTTAAAACTTGTATACTTAAACAAATAGCGTCATTGCACTAGAAAATTTTCGATATAGTGGATCGCGTACTTCGTTAATTTTTGCAGATGGTATAAAATATAAAATACATTATTGGCGTCAAAAAAATATGGATTGAATTAATCTCATTTGTGCGTTATAGTACTGCAGGAAAGTTTAAAAGACATTTAAACTATACTATATTGCACTTACAAATTATTAAAGTTCGCTAAAAATAATCCAACAACTACCAATTATAATTAATTATAAAATATCGCCGATAATTTAAAAATATATAATATGATGGGTCTTTTTTAATTAACTACTAATTCTTAATTAATGTGTCTACAGTCTCATACAATACAAGGTTTATTAATTAAGTACATATAAAAAATACTTATATATACCATTCATTAAGTTATTAATTAATTTATATTGGTAATTATTAATTTAATAAAAAAAAGGGTTTATTTATTGCATATGAGAAAACTAAAAATAATTATTTAAGAAAAAAACTCGACTCCAGGATACAAGAATACATCTAGAGATCAAGCCGAGAAGCATATTTTGGGTACTTATATATAATTTATTTTGATCGTTGCTTTTAGGCCTTTTTGCAATAATGTCTGTGTTTTTTTAAATTCTCTGTACATAAGCTTTTTTTAATTAAAACGATTCAAAATTCCGTATCAAAATAAAAATTCATTTTGGTTTCAAATTTTCCTAAATTCTATTGTAAATGAAAAACTTTTAATGTGATTGCACATTTTTATCGTAAAATAGTAAATAAATTGCATAAACTTCCGTAAAAGTAATAATATGAATAATTACAAAAGAATTTAAATAAAATTTGGCTTTGAAAATACAAGAAAAATCTATACTGTCTCCTATTTGATTATTCTAAAAAATATTTTTCACATACCTACGTAGAATTATATGTATATAAGGACGGACGCAAATGATAAGATTTGTTTGATCAGAAATCTTATGCAAAAGGATATCATCGGATACGTACATCGAACCAATGAACTCTCTTCAAATACTTTAAATTTATTAACTACTTTTTTGACTAACAGGTGGCCTACTTCAGTTAACATCGTAAGCTTACCATGTGCGGAGTCTAATATAAAATACATGCTTAGAGTTACATCAGATTTTATGATCAGAAAATCGTATCATGTGCATCTACCCTAAGTCTATATGAAATGTATACATGTACATGGGATAGTTTCTAGGCGCTCTGGCGGCCCCGTTATTTTTAATAATAACCAAAAAAATATAAACTACGTACCTTTTAATTTCTAACCTTTCTGTCTATTTTTGGGGGTAAAGTTTTTTATTCAAACAATACCCCCAAAAGGAAGCAGAAACGTTAGAAAAAAGTCCATTTGTTTTTCTTTTTTTGGTTATCATTAAAAATAACGGAACCGCTAGAGCTGATAATATATTCATAAAAATTGGTTCCTATTCAGCTAAGGCACAAAAATAAAAACTTACAGATTATTTGAGAACATATTGTTTTTTGTTGCCGGTTAAAAATTCAGATATTTATTTACTACTTAACGCCGAAGAGCATACGACAATATTTAGGGAATGCGTTTAAACAACGGTTCATCTGAAATTGTGTCTGATAAAGGGTTTTGAATTTTTTTATTTTAGTATCTATCCTAATCCAGAAAGAAAAATTCCAAACCAGTTTTTGAGTTTAAAAACTAGACCTAACTTCTCCGAATTTATTTATTTAATAATCCCAAAATAATACTTAATAGTCATTCTAAAATTTTTATGAGCTGTTTAATAAGTAATTTTGAAAATAAGTCTTCAATCACACCGGACGAATTGAACGGTTTTTAATAAACTCCCTCATTTTTTCGTATATTAACAAAATTTATCATGGTCATTTTAGTTCTGGATTATATAGATGCTAAAATAAAAGATAAAAAATTTACTAATTGTCTAAAAGATATTTTTTGTAAATGACACAGATGTGCCCGTTGCTAAAACACTGCTTTTTTTAAATTATTTCATCGTGCCTAAAAGACAATTCTTAAATTCGTCGTCAACTCTTGGACTAACTGAATATCTGAACTGCGACAATAACTCAATTACTTAGGTATTTATACGAACAACGTTTTTCTTGACAAATGATGGATGCATTTACACACGAGCACCTAATCAATTTATTCCCGCTTGATAGACTTCTAAAACAATATTAATAATAACACTATTCAATTAATTTAAAATATCAATTATTATTAATTAATATTGATATATTACTGCGGTTCCTCACGTGGGTAGTGCTACTTAACATTGTTATAATTTCTTTTTAATAAATATGGGCGTAAAATTATTACATACCGTCTTAAATACTCGTACGTACTCAATAATTTTTTTTTTTTTTTGTGAAAATCAATGATTTTTCTACATATACTGTGATTTTCTTTTTAACTTTTTTTTTACTGAAATTGTTTTATACTCGACAGATATATATAATACAGAGTATATTAATTTTAGTATAAAGTTTGTAACACTAGCTGATATTGAAGGCTCTAACAAAATTTTGATATAGGTGTTTAAAGACCTCATTAGTCCATTTCCATTAGTTAAAAAATGGTATTTTTCTTGCATTTTTAATATAAAAATAAAAGCCGTATCTATATCAACAACTGGTGGATAGGTTGGAAAAAACAACTAACTGAAACTTTCCACCAAATATATTTACGATTTAAGGATTAGAAATTTTATACTCGACATATAAAATATGTCAGAGTATATTAATTTTATTATATTCGACATATATAATATACTAAGGTATATTATTATAGTCTAAAGTTTGTAACAATAACTCAAAAACAAAAAGAGATAGCAAGTTCGTGCATGGGCAAAATCGATCCATTAACTCCATTGGATCCAAGACCTAACTTTTGAATAAAAGATAGAAGAAAAATTCAAATTCAAAAAATGTTTCTTTTTTGAAAAAAAAAAACAACTATTGTTTGAAATATTTTTTCGTAAAATTTCTAGATTCGCCACAATTTGAGCCCAAAAAAGTCTAATAACTGTAAAGACTGGATAGAGTATTTTATGAATGCGAATGATTAAAGATAGTTTAAATATTAATACAGAACCATATATCGAGTATCTAAATAATTAACTCTGTTAGTTGTTATCTTCACTTGTTATCAGTTAAATTAATAAAATTTAAATAAAAAATGGGTACTTACACATAACTTCAATTGCATGCAATTGTGCCATACTTGTTGCTGGATCATTACGTGTGACACGACATTCATATTCACCCGTATCCGAATTTCGTAAATCACTGACTTCTAAACTCCCATTTTGCCACATACGTATACGTTCTGGAGTTGTTAATCCAATCAACGAAGATGATGCAATTAGTATGTCATCCTTATACCAATCAATCGATCGTATTATTTCTAGAACAAAAAGATCCCAGTCAGAATATACAATTACTTGTTAATCAACCGGTTATTCGTACAATAGTTCATAACTTTGTAATTCGATATTAGATGTAATCCATAAAACATATGGCACTGTTAGAGGGAGTTAGGTTTACTTAGAGTTAGTCCGCTGACTGGCTTTTTTTATCAAAAAATCGTTACCCGAAAGGGTATAGAAGATGGGTGAATTCAGTACTAGAATCTCCGTGAGCGGTAGACCTCACTCACGATAACATTTTTTTCATCAAGAAGCAAATATAGGAGACACGTCTTTGTCATAATTGGTTTGTATTAACTAAATTTTAATGTTTATATTATTTAATGAACTAGATCAATTCGACCCACGAACGCTACTTTACAGGAAAAGATTTCCCATACAACGCGATATCGATAGCACCTGATTCTGGTGTAATCTTAATTGTATATATTTTCTTTTAGGTAAGTCATTTATCTTTTGGGTTAGTTTAAATAGTGTTGGTTTATCCATCCAATTACGTTAAGTTTTATTTTAAATGTTTTTTTATTTTAAATTTTTTCATTTCCTAAATAAAGTATCAAAAATTATAATCTCGAAGTAACTAGTATATAAAATGATGTATTATAGATAAAGCTTAGGCTAAGTGCTATTGTTTTTATGTTGACTTGTATTATTATTAATTACCAAGATGTTAATATAGACTTATTTATTTCAATGAAAAAATTTGAGTTTGCTTATATTATAAACTCCAACGTACTGCAAGCAAGAGAACAAATAGTTTCTGAAAATTGGTAATTCAGAGGCGCTGATAACCGAATGAGGCCCAGATATAACAATTATATAGTGAATTTTCTAAATTTGATAAATGTGTCAGCCTTGGTCCAATTTGACCTAACATTATTCAAACTGTCGAGACATTGTAAATACTGTCCTCAATTGACCCAAAGATTGAGCTCAATAAAGAATCTCTTAGTTCTAGACCTAAAATAAGTGCTTGAATGAGCAAAATCGTTCAATTAAGTCCCATGGATCCATGAACCGGATCTATTAAAACGTAAGGGGTATAAACAAATTTAAATACAAAAAATATCTTTTCCTTCAAAAAAAGAATTTTTTTGAAAATTATAAGGTGTTTAGATTCGTGTTCACATTTTTATATAACAAATTTATAATAATCGTAAGAATACGTAGTATATTTTAATAATTTTAATAATCAAAAATAGTTTAAACAATGATACTCAAGCAAACAGGTATTTAAATAACTAACACTGTTTGTTTTTTCTTCACATATTTTCTTTATAAAAGTAAGTAATGAAAAAAATAATAATTTTTAATTAATACTTATGAATAACAACAACACTGTGGGAATAAAGAACTTTGAATTAAAACATATAAAAAAAAAGTTTTAAAAAAGTCCTAAATATAATGTGTGATTTTTTAAATGAAATAATTATCCCTGTATTGTTGTCTTGTATACATTTTCTGTAAATGGCCCGCATTTATTTATTTTTATATTTATAATAGTATTAAAAGTCAATTACTACGTCTAGGCTAGAATGTATATATATATATATATATATATATATATATATAATAGTTTAATTCAGGCTACAATGATATCTAATCGTAAAATATAATATACATATATATAGTGTCAATTATAATAAACTTTGATCAAATAATAATAAGATTTATCATTAAAATTTATCCTGAATTAAAATTATTCACGATGAAGAAATATATTGTTTATGAATAAGTTAAAAGAATTATTATATGAAGTATGAAATAAATTTTATATAGATAGCTATCGCTCTCAGAGCAGTTGTATTTTCTTCAAAAACATTAATTTAAAAAAATTTAAAAAAAAGAACCGCCTTCAAGAAATGAACTTAAAAAATAATTTTTATATAAAAACTTTCCTTGTGAGCAATTACCTTTCTCAGTCGACGTATATCAATTTTTTTGCTAAGGATAAAATAGGCACCGACTTCGAAAGGTAATTGATCACAAGGAAAAATTTAAAATTATTTTTTACTTTTTAGTTCCTTTTGTTTTGAAGGGGATTCTTGATTCTATAAATTTTTAATTTTTTACTTTTGAGCGAAACATATTGCATTTAGATGAAATTTAATCACTGTTTTTGCTCCTTCTTTTAAAGACATCAGATCTGCACGCTTTCAAATAAAAAAATCATCAAAATCGGTTTCCACAGTCGAAAATTCTTAGGAAACAAACAAAAAAATATCAGTCGAATTGAGAACTTCCTCTTTTTTTGAAATCGGATAAAAAGTAAAGAATATGGGAATAAAAAAATGCGAAATAATTTTCAAATACCCATCAATTTTTAAATCATTCGCAGGGCATACTTTTCTCGCAATTTAATATCCCATATAAAAAAAACGTCAATTGCTTTTGGTTTGTGAAGGAATGATTATTGAAATTAAATATTTAAATATAACTTCTTACTGGTTGACCTATTTATTAAATACATTTTATTTAAGAGTAGCAGACTCCGTCACGTATTTGTTGTGGTGCACCCGGTGTTTTGTGTAGGAAACCCGTGACACGAAATTTATACATACACACCCGGTACCCCGAGACGGCCTTCGGCCTGTACGCCGTGTCACAGAAATATAAGCAATTTATATATATATATGTATATATATATATATATATATATATATATATATATATATATATATATATATATATATATATATATATATATATATATATATATATATATATATATATATATATATATATATATATATATATACCCGGTATTTGATTTGGGACACTCGTTATTTGATGTGGGAATTCTGATACCTCGACCCTTTGACTACCGGAGCGGTTTTAGACCTTGACTCCGCATCACAGAAATAGTTAGACTGGTTTTTATTATCCCTTAAATTTTTTCGTTACATAAATAATTAACATTTTTATTTTTTCTTTCGCCTTTAAAATTATCACGCCCTAGGCTCAGGCCTCACGGTTCTATATCTAAATCCACCACCGGCTATAAGCATCCACGAATAAATACGTTTTTAGATCTATCGCATGTTGAATTTTGGCTTTCCAATAAAATAAATAATCGTCAGCTAGAAACCCTGTACTGTTTTAATTTAAATTTATTTATTTTTAGTAAATATATTAATTAAACATCGTAATATATACGCTATATAATTTAAATAGTGCAAATTTAGCAAAAATGACGTCAGATTTGAAGTAATAATAATTCTTGTAATATTGTTTACCAAGTAATTAACATTGTTGCACTTGGAAAATTTTTATTGCCTTTAATTAGTTCTACATCACCATAATTTCAGTCTCACTTCAAAAAAATTGATACAAGAAGTAAAAATTTTATTCGAAAAGAGTCCATTAACTTAATTAATACTGTTAAAATTTTTGAAAATTTTTAAGATTATGTATCATATTCTGGTTCACAGAATAACTCATTATTTTATTTGGGTTTTAAATGCTGATTTGAAAAATAATATACCGTCTAAAAAAGTATATTCGAAAGACATGCGTGAAGTATTACCCCTGCCCCCCATAATGGTTAAATTTTTTTAGTTCTTTTGCGGAAATCGTTTGCACACGTTTGCGTAAGCATTGAATATTTCGAAAAAAATGATAAACAAAAATTGGAAGTTGGCAACTTCACACTAGCCCTTCCCTAGTTTCGAATTTTTATTTTTTTACTTGAATCGTTTGCACATTGTATGCATACGCATTATTTTCGTTTGCACAAGTACCAAATTTCTAGGAGCGTAAAAATAAAATAATTTTTGCCAACCTCCCAAGTTGCGAATTTTTATAACACTATTTTTACTTTGAATTATTTAAAACTCCTTTTAAAAGTTGTTAATTGTTTTGTATGCATTACATCGAAAAAAAATTAAATATGAAATTATATTACCTACCGGTTCAGAGAATATATTTCTTCCTAAACAACTATATAATTATCGCTAGTTTCCTGTTTGAAAGGTCAGTATTTTTTTATGATTTTTACCAACAATCACTATAAATGTTAATCAATATGTTAACTTATAAACGTTAAGTTAACGAAACAATGAATAAGTTTTACAGATCTAAGATTTTACAACATAGAAAATTGTCATAACAATCTAATTATCTATGTCGGCGGTCTATGTAATTTAATATAATTAAAAATTGATCAAAAATTGAAAACGGTCGAAACTTTGAGTGTTAAAATAGAATATCAATCGATGAATTTCGTGGAGCACCTGTTGATTTATAAATATGTGTGTATGATTACCCCTCATGAACGATTATCAACTACAATAAATTTGCAATAGAAAAAAGTTGCTCTAAAAGGCCTAAGATTCTCGAAATGATGGTACTATGTTTGGAGCAGTAGACGCTCATTTATATACAATACTGTCAAAAGTAATTTACTAAATTTTATCACTCAATACTAAAATAAATCTTATTTCTTACCCTCCATAAAATTTTAGGATAGTTTATCCCGGCCACAGAGACCTGCCAGAACTGACTTTTAATGTTCAATATTTATAGAGGATATACTGCTTGATAAGTTTCATAACTTTTTAACTGTTTCATAGCTATATTTTTCCCATGTGTGTTCGCGGATAAGTTCGTTGTTTGTGAACCTATTTTGATTATCCTTTTTTTGTTTGAAAAGAGATATCCCAAGGACAGTACTATAGTCTGAAGTTCCTAAGGGTAGAAACGGTGCAAAAACTATTTTTAGTGATTAAATTTCATCCAAATGAACAATTTTTCGTGTTTGTATACAATACGTAAAATAAAAAGAACTGGCTTCAAAAAAATTAACAAAAAAGTAAAAAGTAATTTTAAATTAAAAACTTCTATAAATAAATTTCCTTGTGACCAATTACCTTTCGAAGTCGGTGCCAAGCTTATCCTTAGATAAAAATTGATTGGTTAGCATCGACTTCAAAACGTAATTCGGTCGCAAGGAAATTATTTATAGAAGTATTTAATTTGAAATTATTTTTTACTTTTAAGTTAATTTTTTTGAAGGCGGCTCTATTTTTTTTATTTTTTATTAAAAGACCTCCTAAAATGGCTACTGACTGTTCTATATATACATATATATATATATATATATAAATTTCATATATATATATATATATATATATATATATATATATATATATATATATATATATATATATATATATATATATATATATATATAGAAATTTCAACAAATTTTCTAACTGTGAAGTTAGAAAATTTTTTTAGAGTGAAATCTAAATTGAATAGATTTCACTCAAATCAAATTTCTTTGGCTTGCACAAACTTTCTATTAGGTAATATAAATTATATACTTCACTTAAAATAGATAAAATTATGAAAAAAATCGTACCTCTTTGATCCACATAGCATGGTAACAAAACCGTATCATTTTCACGTGTTTTAACCGTTGTTGGTATACTTTTAAATTTTGTCTGTGGAGCACACAATATATTATTGCAAAATATTAAAATAATTATTATAAAAATATTTTTTATAAAACAATTCATTATTAAATTATTTTTTTAATTTATTATAAATATATTAACAAAAAAAATCAAAATTTTTAATGCACAAAAAATTAACAGGAAATTAAATTAGGTATATTTTTGTATTGTTGCAATTTGTTTGTTATAATGTCGCATCGGGTGCGTGCATCAATAACAACAATAATAACATTAACATGACATAAAACGTATATTATATGATTAATAAGAATGTGATCTATCACAAAGATCATAAACAATTTAATATTATTAGGTACTATACTAACACTGCTACCCAGGGATTCAACTGGATGCCTTGTTGTATAGTTAATAAAATGCTGCTCCTTTACGTTTGATTTAATAATAATAATATTCTTGAATAGACATTTGAAGTTTTAGGGTTCTGTATAAATAAATAAGTAAAGATAACAACTAACGATGTTAATTGTTTAGATACTCGACATGTGGTTGCGTATCAATGTTTGAATTATTTTAAATCATTAGTTTTATATTATAAAAGTAAAAAATATATTTTAGATAAATTTAAGATAAAATTGTAGCGAATCAAAATGTAAAAATGTTGTTTGCTTTGTGAAATATACATTTTTTGGCTTATCTTTTATCTAATAAACTTCAATATACTGCATGCAAGATGAACAATAATTTTGAAAAAAAATTGTTTAATTTTTTTCCTGTCTGACTGTTGAAAACTTCAAGTTGTCTGGATGACGACAAATAGGCTAATAAAGTGCTTCTATGAACACTTATACCAAAAGTTTATCAGTTAAATTCAAAATATCTTACGGTTTCGGATTGGCTAAGGATGGCGTTTACCAGCTAGGCCTTAGCTTGCATGGACCTTCGAGTCTATCTACCTGTATTAAGGTTAATTTTAATTAATTAATTTCCTACAAAAAAAAACGAGCGAATCTTACAGTACTCGCAGATGATGTGTAACATCTGACATCTCACCTTATTAATAAGCAAAATTAACATTTTACTCTGAAGACATGACTGGTATTATTTGAAATGATTTTTCGTAACGGAATAATTATTTTTATTGAAACATTTTATTTTTATTATTACTTTGTTTTTAATTTTGATTTATCTAATTTATTTTTTTATTTCAATTTTTTTTTTTTTTTTTAATTTTTATTAATTTAATTAAAAAATTTTTTTACGTTATTTATTTATTTTATTTAATGTATTTTTTTAAAATTTTTATTTATTTAATTAAAATTTTTTTTTAATTTTTATTTATTTCATTTCATTTAATTAATTAAATTTTTTTTTTTTTTCATTTCATTTATTTTTAAAATTTTTATGTATTTAAAATTTATTTTGGTTCTATTTTATTGGCATATTTTTATTGGTTCTTTAGACAATTAATTACTGTGAGTCAATATGGTGTGTCCTATTCTTAATCTGTCATACGACCACTTGTTTGTATTTCAATATTAAAGCACTTTTTCTAGATATATTTTTTAAATTCGTAAAATGTAGTAAGCTCAAAGTTATTCATAAACTTTTTGTTATCCATAAACTTTCTTCACTTCTTAAGCTTCTTTGTCAGCCCTTTCATTATCCTCAATTCCTTGATAACTAGGAATCAAAACAATTCAACCATCAGATCTCGTATTTTCATAATTAATGGATCCTTGTTTTCCGGGTTGATTAACGCTGGCAATACTGACTTTGAATCCGAGAATACCACTGATTAAACTCTATTTCCATTGTCCTTAATATGTTGTAAGGCAATATATAGGGCCGTAGCCTCGCTTGTAAAAACTGAGAGGAAGTCAAGAAGTCTAAACCTTTCAACAGCATTTCCATGAACTATTAAACATCCAGTTTTGTTGTCAACTATTGATCCTCTGTAAAGAATTCTTCGTAATCTGAGAACTAGTTACTTAATTATCGGAATAAGTTTCTACTAAAGATTCTAATTCAGTATTCCTCATATTTCAGTTTCCGACAGTATACTTTGTAAATTTAATTTTTTAAAATAATGTTATATATATTATTTCATATTTCATTATCTACCAATTCTGTTGAAAATTTCAAGTATCTAGTACATCTTGTAATTAGTTAAAAATCAAGCCACAACTATTTACAGTGAATGTGTAATTATTTTTTATACAGAACCACTGAATACATGTTTTCATACTTAACAAAATTTGATTTTATGAATTAAAATGATCTACGTATTGAGTAATAACTATAAAAAGCTTTGTACAGGAAGGCTTTCCCGCTACTTTCATATGCATACTAAAAAATGGACTCACTTCTTTTTAAAATCTCCAAATTTTAAAAACAGGAGCTCGATCACTTTTATGATAATTACATTTTACAGAGCATCAGTGATCTAGTAGGTAACATATTCGACAATTGGATGGTCCTTGGTTCGAGCCTCGGTAGATGTGTAAATATTTCAAATCTTTTTCTATGTTTTCAACGAAAATATTTTTGGAAGTTATCGTAATCAATATTTAGTAAATATAAAATCTAATGCAAAAATAGTCTTACTACCCAACATGCAACGTCATTGCACCACCTTAGCGCTCCGCCACACTGTAGTTTTTTTTCAACGCAGTAACAGACGGTGAAATTGACGTACAATTCAGCTATCTATTAAGTTAAATGGAGACATCTATATACATCTTCTGGTTTCATTAGGAGAATGAATTAATTTTTAATTAATAACTTTATAAACAGCTTTGTTGTACGATATATAATACAAGAAATATTATTAGCAAATGAGTCATGTATTTTTTGAAAATAACGAAATAAAAGTCAAACAAGTTTGAACCATGTTACAAAAGATAATATACAAAACTCCAACATCCAACTAACGTCCGTTCGACATGTGCTGAGATAAACGCACGTTTCATAAACGCTAGTGTGGCAGTTCGTATTTAACATAATAGGCAGATATAACGTCCGTTGTATATCAAACTCTAGTGTGGTTGCTTGTATTTAACACAATAATAAGATAATAATAAGAACGAATGTCGACCGGACGTTTGTTTCAACGCACGTTAGTAAAATAAACAGTAGTGTGACAGACCTCTTAAACAGACACTGGCCCTTCATATCAACTATGGTCTTAAGAGTAATATAATAATAATAAACATAATTAACATATAAAAGTTCTTTTTAATTCATTCAATACATTCAAAAAAAGTCACTATAATTTATTAATTCAACTAGGCCTACAAAAAAAATTTTAATTCAAACATAATAGAGCTACTGTAAAAAAATGGACAAACTATTATGTCTAAGATTTATCATAAAAGGAGTATTATAACGTTAGAATGATTTTATAACAATAATATACGTATAATAATATATTTTTATGATCTCTATTATAAATAAAAACATTGCAAATGCTTTCACAAAAGCTTTACAATCTCATTTTAAATTATACACTCTATTAAAAAATAGTCACTTTTTCCATTTTCCAGAATATTTATACATAGAATATGTCAGAATATATTAGTTCTAGTCTATAGTTTGTTACGCTAGCAAAATAGCAAAGAATAAGTATCCGAACTAAGTATTAAGTGTATTTTTTTATATCAACAATAAAAATAGTAAAAATACTGATACTCCACCGTAAGTCGAGTATATAAATAATTAACACGGTTAGTTGTTATCTTCACTTATTTTTGAAATAATTTATTTCCAAATTAAATAAGAATAGACAAGTATGTATATTATTTATTACACTACTGGAAAAATTCAATTAAGTGAGGAGAAAACACACGATGAAACAATGATTTTTGAAATTTTAAACTGCAAGTTTTGAATTCTTGTAACCAAATTTTTTTAATAGCTTTTCGAACAATGTTCAGAAAATTTGTTATAAAATAATTGTACTTTGGTGGGTAATTTTTCTTTAGTTAAACGAATACTTTATATAGATCGAATAGCTTGTTTATTCAATTAGTTTTTACACATTCTCTATCTATTTCAATTAGTTTTTACACATTCTCTATCTATTTCAATATTTTATTGAGAAATCCAACATTTGAAGCGAAAAAAGTATTTTGTTCTATGTAGGCAACGAAATTACTCGCACAGAAAATTGAAGAGTGATCTATGTTAAGTTCTTGGGAAATAATTATATATCCCTTGCCATTAAATTAAAATAATTGCAAAAAAAGAATTTTTTAATAATTTTTTGAAAATTTTCTTCCAAATTCCGGCCACACAAAACTGTTAATTTTGAAATGGGAAAAAATATTTAGAACTATATAAGTTTGTGGTTTTTTAATATTTTGAAAAAATTTCTAAAATCAACAGGAAATTCCGCAAACATAAGAAAAAGGATTTTTTGTTTTAATGAACCAAAATGAATGTCTGGTGAGTTATTTATACAGCTTCAATTTATTTTTTTGTAATCTCAATTTTTTTAGTCAATATATATAGCTCCAACTTACTCTCTTAGTCGTAGTCAATATATTAACAATTTTACGAATAAAAATAAATATCAAATACTTCATTAATTATAGACACAATAAACCATGTTAACTAAAAATTGGTAGAAAGAATGATAGAAAGAACCTTTAAATATTCAATATTTTAAAGGAGATGGGCTACAATTTTTTTCCTTTTTTTGATTACAACAGTTTTACATTATAATTTTTAGTGAAAATAAGAATGAGAAGCGATTACTTCTACATACAGGCGCGTGAAAAAACCTTTTGTTATATAATTGTCGTTAATTTAAGGTCATGAACTAAAAATGACTGTAAGATTAACCCGTGTTTTAATAATTAAAAGTGTTGTTTTCTATTTAAAATTCTTAGCAAAAGTGTTTTAATTAATAAAACTAAATAAAGAATTATCTCCTTCCGGTAAATATTACAGCCTTCAACAAAACATCTTTTACTGCCGACTTTATGTGAAAGTAAAGATAGTTTTTCCTAGCAAAAAATTTCTGTTCATTCCTATTGAAATTGAATTAGTTGACAGACAATTTCGATAATAATTTAGTTGTTCTATTTAGTTGACAACTATTTTGTTTATATGCCCTATTGTAAGTTTATACGTATGAATAAAGGGATTGACAATAAAATTAAATAAACATAAAAGATGTTATTTAGATAACACAAATTTTATTTTTTCACTTATTAAACATTTCTTCTGCATTTTTATCTCTTTTACTAATATGATTATTGCCATGTATATAGAATCGTAATGGTGCTTTGGACCATGGTTCACCAACTGATTCAATGCCAATTCGATGTGTTTTAACAATATTAAAATTGGTTCCAAAAAAATCATCTTCAATCCACAATGCTTGATTTTTATCATCGGTTAAATCTAGTTTATTACATGAATCTTTGTTAATGGACATACTCATACATAATTTAGATGGCCCGTTACATAGCATCTGTTTTTTGAAATTTTTTGGTATTTGTTTTCCTAGAAAATATAAGAATTGTTTAGATAATCTCAAAACCATCTACTCATAGCACTAGTGCGTTCAAATAATATATACTGTAATATCTGAACTCGTAAGATCTAAATTAAAATAATTAATTTACAATGTATTCAAATTTTTAATTATGGTAGTAAAAACAATACATTTTTATTTAAAATAGTTACTACATTTATACATGGTCAATAAGGCTAAATCCCGTTATCAGTCCGATTTTGGTCTGGTAAAGTATTATCAAGTCATAAACAATGAATATTTTCATATCATCGGTACGGAATTGATCGAAACTTCACATCAAACATCGTTTCTTATTTGATAACATGGGTTTTACCAGAGCGAGAACGAACAATAATTGGTACTATAGTGTGGTTCTATCATAACTGTATAGTGATGATATTTACCTTTATAACGTAAAAAAGACATTTTTTCAATATCTGTAAGTGGTTCTAAAGCTCGAAGTAATACAGCAGCTCCTGATTCTGAACTAGATATATTAAAGCAGTGATACATTCCATAAGTCATGTAAACGTAGGTTGTTCCTGCAGGCATATACATTGGTTCATTCCTTTCAGTACGTCTAAAATTGACAGTCAATATTGTAGAAAACAACATATATACACTACAACATCGGTTACATAAGTGCTGTATTCAAGTAAACGAACTAAAATCCGTACAAGTGACATTTATTTTGAGAAAACAATATGATTAATAATGTCAATTTTCCTCAACCAAATGTAGTAACATTGTCAAATTGACAGCAATAGATTTAACTAGAAAACATATCTTAATTAATAAAGAAAATCTGTAATGCAATATACATTGTATTTTTTCAATTTTAGCCTATAAATAACTCTTATATCCTTTTGCTAATTTTCAAAATTTGATTTCAAAATTTGAATTAAATATTCAACTATACGAGAAAAACTGACATCAAAGTTATATAATGATTTCAATGGGAAACATTGGCAAACTGAAATGGGCAAACATTGAAGTGAGAATGATAAAACCATTATAAAATTGGAAAAATTCATTAAATGTGTATTAATCGAATTAACATAACTTATTCCCAATTTTCAAATTTGTATAACAGCACAATTGTTATTCCTAATAAAGTTTGATTCAATCCTTTTTTAATTGAATCAGATAATAATAAGATTCACTCGGAAAGTAAATTTCGTATTATGAATCCTACTGATCGAAATGAATCATACTAATTTTCGATTAATTCCGATTAATTTTTTCTAAGAATGTTACGAATTCCTAAAAATATTGAATTTGAAAATTGTTAACAAACCTGCCATTATAAGCATGTGATGCCTTATCAATATCAGCTAAATAGCTTTCGGTTTCAACGATTCGACCTTTATATAAAAAATTATCATCTAAACGACGTACTAACACTTTACCAAGCAAATTTGTAGCTAATTCTTGACAAGGTACTTCATAAAATGATTTGGTTAGCCTAACATACGTTTTTGAAATTTTCATTGGTATGTCAAAGTTTGTTGCGTCTTCCAATTTATGTTTTAATTGTTGTGAACTCATTATTGATACGTTATTAAATCATGTAGTTGTCGATAGATTCACAGACTATATGCTATATAAATAAATATTATATTTGTGCGAATTGATAACTAAATTCCAATGTGGAACTTTGAACAACGATAACTGAGAGGCTCAAATCTGCCTGTATAGCAAATTGTTAGATTAATTTTTATGTAAACGTACAAATTTACTATATTTTTACCGAAATTATCATTTTCTAAAGGTACCATCAACTGTTTGTTGTAGGAAATGATCTGACAGCACTGAGCGTGTCATTTAGGCCGGTGCCACATGATGTATTATCGTTCATCTTCTAACGTTGGACATTTGATGGTTGAGCACATATATACAAACTACAAGTGTATTCACTCTTAGATCTCAGCATCAGAGTAACAAAAATAATAACTACTCATAACAGATTCTTAGATTATTTTTCATTGACTTCCAAAATATGTTTAGTTATTATAATATATTAAACACATTACATTATTATGAAACACTCCATCTATTACAAGTTTTATGTCTATGGTGTTTAAATATTGGTAATCCTAAATAGTTCTTAATTGTACCAGCAGTAAGAATCTTCGTTAGCACCAATCATATAATGACTGGGTTGCATCACGGTCTTTTATAGGAAGATCTTGACATCTTAAATGGGCAACGTTTACTCTTTTATAAAAACCATGGCGGAACAATGTGCGTGTTTAATATGCTTGCAGCAGTAGTGGTACTGTCAGCAGTGGGTCGTGATGGGTAGTATACTGCACTTACCTGCATGGTTATATGAGCAGCCATTAATGAAACACCTTTGGTCTTACTTTTTAACATTGAATGTCCAGACCTTCTATCCATGAGTTCCACCAGAGGTCTTATACACAAGTCTTGGCAAGTTAAATGGACAACTTTTGGCTATTTTTATAAAAAACATGACGGAACATAATACTTATGTGTGATGCAACCTTTAATTATACACTTTTTATTAACATTAATTGTCCAAATCTGTTTACAAGATCGTGAGTTGTACTATTCATCTAACCTGGAGTTAGCGCTAACCTTCAGTTAATTCAATTGAAAATGGTTTTGAACTGTGGTTAGCTATAATTCGATGGTGTCCAGCATAGTCGACCAGGAAGTGAATTTGTGAGAATTTGGTGAGAATTGTCGTAATTTACAAAATAATGTATAAAGTTTGAATAAAGACTTGTATAAAAATTATTTAAATTAATTTTGTCTGAAAATTGAGTTACAAAACTCACAATCTAGGGTTTTTTGTCAATTAGGTTGCTTCTTTAAAATATTCATACATTAAATTCTGAAATCGTATTGGTTAGTTTAAATAATTTTTATGCAAGGCTTTATTCAAACTATATACAATTTTTGTAAATTGCGACAATTCTCTCCAACTCATAAGCCATTTTCAAAAGTTGGGTTCCTGTGTAATACGTACAACGTTGTGTTGGAAGAAACTCAATCCGTTTTGGATCTTTTATCAAATATAAAAGTTTCAAAAATCAATCAGTATTTATTGAACTCAGTCTCAAACTCTCAAATATATATTTAACACATTGAATGTGCAGCTATCCAATTAAGTAAATTCAATCTTTATTTACTTTTGTTGTTAATGTTTTATTATTATTTTAGTATTTTCTTGTTTATTAAATTATGTATACTGTATTTTCATTTGTTTATAATAAATTAGATAAATGTAATATAATCAATACTAAACTAAATTTGGGGAGCCCAAAAATGGGGAGAAACTAAATTTCAAGTTATAAATTATTTCATTGCGTTAGAAGGGTAAAATTTCTAATTAATCGTGTAGTATTTGTCATATCAACCACTTCATATTTATTTGATTAAAAAGTTGAAAACCAATATTTAACTCGAACGTTTGTCGCATCTTGTGACGGCTTTACACAAACCACGACAAATAGTTGTTTGTTATTGGTATTATTTAAAACATTAATAATGGATAATACCGAAAATGTTATTATTTTATCACCTGACGATTTTCAAAATATATGTCGTACTTGCTTATCACAAGTCCAACTGGAATCAATTTTTTCTGATGATCAGAATTTTTCTATTGTTAATATGCTAATGGAAATTGCAAATGTACAAGTAAGTTAAGAATAAAAACGTGCATTTAAAAACAATCTAGTAACCGATGATATATTTCAAGATTTCAGACGCAGATAATTTACCACCAAAAATATGTACATCATGCATAAAATCATTGAATTTAGCATTTAGATTCAAACAGCAGTGTGAGGAAGCCGAATATAAACTAAAAGAATTTTTAAACGCTTATAAAATTATTAATGGGTGCGATTATTTAGAAAATGTTGATGCTATTTCAACAGAAACAGAAGAACAAAAAATTTCAAATTATTCAAACTTCGATAAATTTGATACAGGCGATTTAGCTCCTACTCAGTTTACTGATACGGATGTTATAGTTGAGAGCTTTGTTGGTATTATTTTTGATAAAGAAGAAAAAGATGAAAATTTATGTACAGAAACAATTGTAAAGTGTGAAAATATTGAAAAAACTCATCAAACTGAAGAACAGTTGAATGAAAATTTAAAGGGGCAGCAAATTGAATTTATAGAATGTACAGTTTGTAAGAAATTAATAAATGCTAAACATTTAAAAAACCATATGAAAGATGCACATTCAACAGAAAAATGTTTTCAGTGTAAAAATTGTAATAAAAAATTTTCGTTTCGCTCAAATTTTTTGCGACATTTAAAATTACATGCCGGTGATCATAAAGAAGAGAAAAAACAAATGTTCAAACCATGTCCTACTTGTGGAAAATTAATTAACTCACGTCGTTTAAATAACCATATAAAACTTCATTCAGCCGAAAAATTTCTGTGTGAAATATGTAACTATAAGTTCTCAATTCGTTCAAATTATGTGCGGCATTTAAAAATACATAACGGAGAAAAACCATATGTTTGTGAAACATGTGGTAAAGGGTTCATACAAAGCTACTCTTTAAGAGAACATATTCGTGTACATACTCGAGAAAGACCATACAAGTGCAAATTATGTGATAGAGCATTTACCCAAGCGACTCAATTAAACAAGCATCAAAAAGAAATGCACAATTTAGAAATACCCGCTGAAAATAATAAACAATTTACATGTAATACATGCAAGGAAATTTTTACATCTAGTCTAGCATTAAATGCACATTCTCGAGTACACTTAAATAAACCGTTTCATTGTGACAAATGTAATAAACTGTTTACAAATAAAAAAAATTTAGACGAACATAATTGTACTAATCAATCAATTAACGGTGTCAAACAAGTAGATTTTAGTGTATTTATTTGTGATGAATGTGGTAAACAGTTTTCAAATAAGCCATTGTTGATTGCTCATAGATATCTTCATCATTCGAGTGAATCACATTTGTGTAGTTTTTGTGGTAAAAACTGCGTATCTAGCATACAACTAAAAAGACACTTAATAATTCATTCCGAGGAAAGGCCTTTTAAATGCGATCATTGTGATAAAACATTTAAAACAAAATTGACCTTAAAAGTTCATCGTTTACAACATACAGGAGAAAGGCCATTTTCTTGTAAAGAATGTGATAAAACCTTTCATCAGGCTGCACACTTAAGGGCACATAGACGTGTACATACAGGAGAAAAACCATATAATTGTATAATTTGTAATAAAAATTTTGCATGTAAAATTAATTATATTGTGCATATGAGAATTCACTCAGGAGAGACGCCATATATTTGCCCAATTTGTAATAAAGGTTTTCATCATTCAACTGCCAAGAAGAAACACTTAAGAACTCATAAAAATCAAAATGAAGTTAGTGTGGCCAGTTGAAATTAAATTGAATTAATATTGAAGAATCATTAATAGAAACTTGATTTTTCTTCAGAATATTACAAAATGTTCAAGGGGAAACTCATACCGGGAAAAGCCACATAATTGACATGTTTGTGGTAAAATAATTAACATAAACTACTAAAAAAGTTTTAATTTCTCCGCTCAAGTTTCATTTAAAAAAGTTTATTATTATTAAAAAAAAATTAAACATCAATTTTAAACTAAAGCTTTTATTTCAAATATCCTTTATAGAAAAATAATCATTTCAGAATTTTCTGGAAATTTCCTAAAATATTATAATATATCATTTAATGTAGTTTTCAAATAAAAGTATATGTATTTTTACTCGTTTTCACGTTTGTAAAAATAAGGTTCGTAACAAAATAAAATAAAAAAAATTTATGAGCATAAAACGTTAAAATAGTTCAATGTTAAATTGCTTCGTTGACAGGTTCTTCCAAAAAAATTGCTATAAAAATTTGAATAAACACTAAATGAGTATATTCCTTCGATGAAATATTCCGTTTAGAAAGATAGTCGATTGTTGTTTTCAATAATATGGATCTTTATGTTTCTTAACTTTTGTTCGTAGGTGATCTATTTTTGGGTCAAGTCACAACATAAGGTTGAGAATCAATATTTTAATTATTCATGTTAATAAAGTACACTAAATACTTAGTCCATACAGTTACGAAAAGCGATAAAACGTGTGGATCATGGATCTATGAGATCCAATAGATCGATTTTTCTCATTTACATACAAATTTAAATCACTCTTTAGGTTTAGAATACATCAATTTTAACCCGTTATTACTTCGTTTTTTAGTTCAATTGATGACGATCAGGCAGACCCAAATAATTAAGTGATTCTATAAGCACCTATAGCATAATTTGATACTTTGATTACTATGGGGATATATACTCAGATATTGATATATATTTATATATATATATATATATATATATATATATATATATATATATATATATATATATATATATATATATATATATATATATATATATATTTATATATATATTATTAAATTCTAAATATTAAAAGTTCTAATTTTTCCTTTCATATAAGGCATCCTGAAAGTATGGTCAATTATAATGTAATTATAAACTATTGATTTCATTCTTTCATATTCTCTAACAAACAACCTAAAAAACGATACGTGGAACTATTATTATTATAACAGCTGCCCGTAAATCTAAAGTAGGAAAAACAGTTTTCTGTCACAATTTTGTTGAAATATACAAGCCACTAATATATTTAAAATGTAAATTAAACATATTGTAATGACTAATGATCGGCATTTGACAATAACGGTTTTTAAGGACGTTGTTAAAAAATAATTATTGGTAGGTATGCGCTCCTGATTGTGTAATTTTATCCTATACTTGTAAACATTACACGTGTTAATGTTTTAAAAAATGGCATTTTTTAATTAATCCTTATATTAAGGTATTATAAAAAATTTTTACATTTTAAATGGTAAAGTAAACGATTTTTTAACCTTATGAAAAATGCGGCGACGTAAAGTTAATATCACAAAGATCAAAGAAATTGATGGATTTTCGAAATATGAAGAAGGGTGTGTAGAAACGTCAAGTACAGGTGGTTTTTGTAAGTTAATAAGAAAATTTTTAAAATAATTATATAAATAATTGAAAACATTTGTTTTATATTTTCAGTTACAATAATTAGCGTATTATTAAGTTTGTGGCTAATTTATTCGGAATTTAATTATTGGCTCAGTAGTCAATTTATTTTTAAATTATCTGTGGATGACGATCCAAATGCTAAGCTTTTAATTAATATTGATATAACAGTTGCAATGCCATGCAATAGTATGTATAAAATTTCATGTAAAATTTAATTTTAACTAATCATAATAATAATGTATAATTTTTAAGGCATTGGAGCTGATATATTAGATTCTACCAATCAAAATGTATTCAATTTTGGAACATTAGAAGAGGAAAACACATATTTTGAATTAACACCAAAGCAGCGACGACAATTTGATTCTATGGTGAATATTAACACTTATTTAAGAGAGGAATATCATGCCGTTCAAGTAAGTAGTATTTTAGTAATCACACCACTAAATTGACATGTTTACACCCAGAACCAAGAAACTTATAGTTACGACGATGCTCGATATAAGATAGATTCTTCGTAATTAATGCCTAGTCGTTGACTACATCATCTTACAACTATTCGCGCCATTTAACGAATCACTAAACCCCTTGAATCAGTTTTACTTTTAAAGAACCGTTTTGAACCAATCGTGTATCTATCTTTCGGAAGATCAATCAATTCTCAAGTACAAATTTTAAAAAATGGTTTACTACCAAATTAATATTAACATAGACTATATTCCTATATGTATAAATAAATCAGTAACTAGATCCGTCTAGACTAGACTAGATAGGTTAAATATTCCTATATAATCCTATGTTTCCTACATGAAAATACGCACTTAAGTCAAAGTTGTTGACGTAATTTTAATGTTTTTGGTACTTTTTTATGGATATTATATTTAACATCTTTTTAGGAATTACTATGGAGAACAAATCAACCTGCAATGACTTTTAATCCCGCTAATTATGACAAAGAAACTATTGATAAACCATTTGATGCTTGTAGATTGTACGGCCAGTTAACATTAAATAAAATTGCTGGAAACTTCCATATAACTGCCGGAAAAAGTTTAATTTTACCGCGTGGACATATTCATATAAATACATTCTTTCAAGAAGATAATTACAATTTTACACATCGAATAAATCGATTAAGTTTCGGTGATCAAAGTCCTGGTATTTTACATCCTTTAGAGGGTGATGAGAAATTTGCTAGCGAAGGTAATATATTTTTAAAGTGTCGCACCTTTTCGCAGGATACCATGCACGATTTTATTGGCAAATTTTTTATTATATTTAAGTTAATCGCAATTTTCATTTTTTAAGGCATGATGTTATATCAGTATTTTATCGAAGTAGTTCCAACGTCTGTACAAACATTTTTTAAACAATACAACACCTATCAATATAGTGTTAAAGAACATACTCGACCCGTCGATCATGACAAAGGAAGTCATGGAATTCCAGGAATATTTTTCAAATATGATATATCTCCCTTAAAAGTAACTGTTCGACAAGAAAGGGATAATATATTTACGTTCATTGTAAGACTTTTTGCAACTGTAGGTGGAATTCATACTGGAATAGGTAATTTGAACAATTTAATCAATTATAACCCCAAAAAAATCATCACTGCTATTTTTTAGAATATATAAATGAGCTTTTTAAATATTTTCTACAAAAATATAACCAATCAAAAATTATTGTATAACTACAATATTTTTAAACTTTTTGAATTTCTAAATTATTTATTACGCAGGCCATCTTGAAAACTTGTATATTTTGATTCTTTTTTCAATAAACAAAAATTAGAACGAAATCTTAGAAAGCTAAAAAAACATTATTTATAAAAACTCCTTTTTCTCAACCAAAAGAAAAAAATTGAAATTAACTTTTAATCGACATATGGTGAATTTTTAGTCCATCAAAATAGCTCCAGCAGCGTCCAGTTTTATTTATTTTCCCGTTTAGTAATTTGATGAAAACATATAGAATAATTATACATTTTTTGTTTTAGGTATATTAAATACTTTAGTTCAAATACTTTGGCAACCCATACTTTCTAAAAATAAAAATACTGGAATATCAGATATTAAGAAATGATCTTTCCTTCACGCACAGTTTGACTGGTGTTTAAGTGCAATCAATATTTTAATACAATAAATTTTTTTTATAATTTATTTAATTTTATTGTAAAAATAAATTAGTTTTTTTTTGTATAATTGAAATTAATTATTAATACCTCCTTATCATCATCTTAGTATCTTCCAATCAATTTCAAAGTAAGCAGATAAAGTAATCGAAGTAAAGTTTATTTCATCCAACTATTCTGATTAAATTAATTTTAATATTTTTAAATTTTATTGAGAAATTCTCAAGATTCAAAAAGATTGCTATACTGGTACATCGAACTGAAAAATTTGCAAGGATTTCTCTATCTAAAATTGTATGTTCCATGTCTTAATTTTTAGCTTAAATTTAGTCCTACTAACCTACCACTGTCATCAAAGGATATAAGTTTACTCAATTAACAAAATATTCTCATCGGAAGTAGGGACAGTGGAACACGGAGCACTATGGAAAGATGCAGATAAAAATTGAAATTTCAAATAAATTCACACGCTAGTGCTTTGACCAATCACCGCGCATCATGCACCACACGAAAACGTAATGAAATATGGCTGCGCAACAAAGGTGGAGATATGAATAGAAAAATATTGTTTTTATATTCAAAAGTTCAGATTTCTTTTCAAAGAACTTTCCTTTTCAGTAAAAAAGTTTAAATAATAGGTGAATGAAATTTTTTTCAAAAATTTTAATTATTTTGTCTATTTGAGGTAACTGTATGTAAATCTCAAAACATTACCTCATAAATTTTTATACATGTGTTCCAAATTTTCGACATTCTATGGGACACAGTGAAACATTGTTCCAATGTACTTTGTCAAAGTAAAATTTACTTCCAAGCAAAATAAATATTTCGTTGGTCAAATACTGGCTGATTTAGACGAGAACAAAGGATTTGAAATTAGCTATTTGCAAGGAAGCTTTGACCAGTTTCTATTTTGCGCTCAACCCGAATATGGCTATATGTATTTTAGTTAAAGATATTGATCTAGTATTGCCAAATCTATCCTTTCGTGTCAAAACTAAACATCAAAAAATTGTTTACACTTTTCCTGAAGAAGTATTTAAAATGTTCGATACCTTTAGTTAATTTTATCTAATGAATACTAGTCATGTTCCATCCAATGTGCCGGTCACCCTGTTTTATTGTACCTCAGATGTGTGGCATAGTGAAACAAAGGAACGGGTTCACAAAATTAAAGATACATAGCAGTTTGAATACAGATATTTCCTTTGTATCCAATTATTAGGTTAATGTATATGAGTTTAAAAAAAAAAAAAAACAATTCTTTGTTCCATTGTACCCCAAATCTCCCTAAATCTATTGTAAAAACTAAAACCTTATTCTGTAATACAATAATAGTTTATTTAAAATTTGATGTGTGTATGTGTATTTACAACGTA
This sequence comes from Chrysopa pallens, assembly GCA_020423425.1. Taxonomy (NCBI): domain Eukaryota; kingdom Metazoa; phylum Arthropoda; class Insecta; order Neuroptera; family Chrysopidae; genus Chrysopa; species Chrysopa pallens. The sequence continues at coordinate 40,214 of JAEMTY010000111.1, forward strand.
TGAAAAAAACTCGATTAAATACATTTAATAAAAAAATTTATACATTTATATATAAATAAGATATATTATTATTATTATATAATATTTTATTTAAAATAATTTTATTTTTATATATTTATGACATATTTTGGCAAAGTACATGCAAAATAGTAAAATATATTAATATAATATGCTTTTTTATATATTTTTTCAATCATTTTTATCATATCATTGCTTTGAAATTATTTTAAAACATTTTACAGGTAGATATTTATCTTTAATATTAACTTTATTTTTTAATAATTATATATGTAATCATATACTTCGCGCATGAGAGGTGCGTTTTATTTATTTCTTATTTATTTTACAATTAATAAGCATTATTTGAATGTTTATTTCTTAAAATGATGCTAACAATTTAAGCTTCCATAACTAACAAGGGACCTTGCTATTAATTTAGAAGTTGGTTTTTTAATTACTGTTATATCAATAATATCTATTTTGCACTTTTGCTGTCATTTTAACTGTAAATTTTTTTACAATATATTAATTATTGGTATTTCTCCGTAAAAATTAGACAATTTCTACATTCAGAAAATGAGAAATAAAATAGAATCGCATTTTAGTACGAGAATGTAAATTCGTAAATTAGAAGATCTCGCTGATTATGAAAAATTCATTAAAAACCATCAAAATATGGTTACCTTTCTTAGTTTTATAAAAACCTTTATGAAATATAACAAAAACAATTATCAGGTTCATTTTACTACTGAAATTGAACTTCTTAATCCAATTAGTAACTATTAACAAAATTTCTAGCTTTCCTAATTGATTAGAACATTAACATTCTAATAAATTACATACGAAATACAAAAAACTCGCTTGTAACCCAAAAATATCATGTAGCAGACGAAAGAAAATGTAAGACGAAAAGAATGTTGGCATCTTTTTAAAAAATAATCACTATATATTCAAAGGCAATTAGAATATTTTTGGCACTCATATTTTCATTAAGTAATATTTCTACATAAAAAATAAATTTCGATGTATTGTACTGAACTGTTTTAAGCAAAAAAAGTGGTTGAACTCAAAGTCTACTATCTGTATATATAATAGAAGTAATTGTAAGTTTCGGAATAAAAGTAATTATTCGGTAAAGGACTCTTTTGCTTAGTGACTGTATATCTCTATGTTTCAATTTTATTCGAATGCGGTTTTTTTAGACACTTTATATATCAGGTAGTTCATTTAACCTTACAAATACATATTCGAAAAATATTTCAAACCAAAAAAATTTGTGTCGAAAAATATCTTATGGTAAAATATGGATTTGACTTTGAATTTCAATATTATCCGGATATGGACGAATGCGTAAAATTAGAAAGTTATTCATAACAAAATGCAGAATTTTCCTTTTTAAAGATTTTTCGGAAAAGCAAAGTTTTATGTTAAATTCAAAATATAGTATTTTCATTTGTGGGATGGGAGCCCAAGCGGGGATTTTAGAAAGCGAGAAAGTGCGTCAGATAAAAAAAACGATCAAATCGTCAGATTAGTAAAATTTACACCTTTCAGCACGATTAAATCCAACTATCGATTTTTTCATTTCGATATTCTGATCGACTACCCTATACGCGCGACATCATATAGAGAGCTAAGATTTGATGGAGAAACTCAACATGGGGTAAGGTATCTCCTATATCTTAATCTGACTCTGTCGAGTAAATCCAAAAACCCCGTTTGAGTTTGCAAATATTAGTTCAATATAATCATTGCATTGTTGAAAACAAAAACTTTTATTTGAAAAAGATTTGTATGGTTAAATTAACGTCCCATATATTACCTGTTTCAAAGGAGTATAGAACAAAAATACATTGAAAAGCAAATTATAATTATTTACAATATTTGTTAAATGAAATAATATATGTACAAAGAATTTTTTAACTAATATTTCTTCAGTGCACACAGTAAATAATTTTTTTGAATAGATCTAATATAATTTTTATAAAATAAAGGCTCGATAAAACTTTTTATTGCTATATTGTGTGCTGATTTATTTAGAAATCAAATATTTTTTTAAAACAATATTGCTACGCCAATTTTAAAATTTTTAAAAATTAATACTTAATTTTTAAGCAACAATATACCTACTTATTTGAATTTGATTTCATTGGTTCATTGTAACCAAAACCAACAAAAAGGACAAGGCCGAAATTTATTATTTTTATGTGTTACAATGGCACAAAATCAAAGTTAAATAAGCTCTCTTATAAATACTATACGTATTATACTTAACCTTAAATATTTAGAATACTACTAAGTTAGTTACACAGCATAAGGACACAAAAATTGACCTTTAAATTCACATTAAATAATTGGCATTTTAGATTTAAAATAAAAATTCTTAAAATAACTAAACAGTCTCATTTAAAAAAAATCTACAATTTGCATTTAAGGAAAAATTTTACGAAATATGTGAAATTATGGGTGACTAAAACGTGATTCGTAATCAAAGAAGCTTTCATGGTACAATTTTGACTTAAAAAATTTAATTCTTTGATCTTAATTTGTAAAAAGAAATTTTATAAGAGCACTGCTCGTAATTTTGTTTTTGATGAAATACAACGCAGGGCGTTTCCGTAAATATCCCTCATTTTTTACTACAAATATTTTACGCATTGTTGTTCGGTCGAGCATTCGACTTAACTACTCACCCAAGTACTCGTTTGGTGCAAGCTCACTCTTAGAAATTAATTTTGAATAAATCTCAATATTTAGATATGTGTGGTGTGTGAGACGTAATGAATAATTATTTATCGGATAGATGCTGTTCTAATAAGTAGTTAATAATAAAATATTTTCTTTATCGAATGCACACTATCATTTAACCTCAAACAATTGGAATCCAGCTGAAAATTTAGATATAGATAATAAATCACTAGCCGTATAAAGCTACTAAAAAAAGTATTTGACGAAATTTCTCATAAAATTTCTCGGTAAAATTTTATTATAACCTAAACTACGATTTATAACATAACCTAAACCAAGTTCAGTTATTTGGTGATTGCGTGAATTAAAGAATGTGCGATGTATAAGCTTTATTACTTTCTCAATCGGATCGACAAAAATTTTACTGTTCTTTAACTACATCTAAATTTTTATCTGGGTTCTACTTTCTTGCAAGTCATATGCCTAGAAAAATGAGCTTTTACCCCGGATTAATAACAAAAATAAGGATTTTGATATTATTTCTACTTATAGTGCCGTTAATGTTACATAAACTTGGGCGTTTGCTCTTTTTAAATTGCATTACATCAACACTACAACTCCAAACAATTTTTCTACAAACAATAGACATTATACGTTTAACTATAATATAAATCTTAATTTTTATTTTCTCTTTCGATGTTTTAGTTTTTAATTTGACAACCTCATAAAAATAAAGTCATCCTAATAAAAAAGTCTTATTATATCCTATTGAAATTTAATTAGAATAAATAGGAATTCTATAAATCTATTCAAAAATAAAATAGTATTCTGTAAGAAATACTATTAAAATCTATTCAATAGGAAATTAAATTTTCTTTTTATTTTGGTTAAATTTCAATAGGATTGAATAGGCCTTTTTTAATAGGGAAGGCATAAAAAAAATGACTAAAATACTTTTAAAATATTTACAAAAAATAATAATTCTATTTTATTAAAATAAATTGTAGTTTGTAATTTCTCTACAGGGTAGTTTTTAAAAATATGAGGTGTTTCCGTTATCGACGTTCAAAAACAAATTTTTTTCAAATTTTTCGGAAATTACTTATGGAAATTAGAACGATATAATCCAAAAATAAAAACGGCTAATAGTTTCAAAATAATAAATTACGTTATCCATAAGCCATACAGATAGAAAGTAAAATCTCCATAACCCAAGTTTTTTTAATTAAGTGTCACAAAAAAGTTGCACTGTCCATTATGAAGAAATTTGTAAATTTAGCTTTTTTCAACAACTGATTTAAATTAATAATGAACACATTAAAAAATTAAAATTAAAACAGAATTAAATATAAAATTGTTATTAGTGTCGGTAATGGAAACACTGTTAAAATAATACATTTGAATTAATTGAAATTTAAAAAATAAGAGTATTTTCTTTGATGATATGTTATTTTAATCTTCATAAATTAATTTTTATAATGGTGGCATTATTTCAAGAAAAATTTTAAGATAACTAATTCTAAGTATCATAACTTCATGCTATTTTTAACGCAAAAAAAAAATACAAGCAACTGATGAAACCTATATAAAATTAACATGTTGCGATGTAAAAATTATACTGGAAATATTTCCCACACAATGCTTTATTAGGGAATTTATTATAAAACTAAGACGCTTTTCCAAATAAAAAACAAGTTCTTGTAAGCATTTAATTTATAATGAAACGAATCGTTAATTTTTTATAAGGACAACCTTAAAAAAAATTATTCAATAAAAACGAAATACCACCATGATAAATTTTAAATCAAATAATATGACATAGTTAATAGTTTTCGCAATATTATGGTTAGTTCTTAACCCCAAATATATGCATGTTACAATCGTGAAGACTATTGTTAGAATCAGTTTTAAAAAAAAGTCTACAAAAGAAGGAACAATTCGATAATCACATTTATCATTAAATATATAAAATATTTTTGTAACACCCTGTACATTAAAATCTATAGTTATCAACTTAAAACAAAGTAAAAAAATTATTTAATGGAATAATTGTTATAAACAACATTTTCTTTGGTTTAATATTCGTAAGAAAATATTGCACAACTATAACTTATACCTCACTCTTAACACAAACTTATCATATTAGCCCAATAATTCTTTCCTAAAAGTTAATTGGTAGTATAAAGTACAGATTTAAATCTCCTCTGATAAAATGTAATATTATTAAAAAAAAATTTTTTTTTGCTATTTCAAATTTAATTTTTTAACTTCCCGCTAAGAAAATCGAAGATTTTCAAGGAAGTTATTGGTTTTACCCCGTTTTGAAAAAATCGCGTTTTCATCAGATCTCGACTTTTAGTTACAGGAAGCTTCTCCTGCGAGATTGTTACTATGCCTGTATGTATGTGTGTGTGTGTGTATGAAAGTATGTGAACCGCTTATAACTTGTGAACCGTTCGACCGATTTTATCGCGGTAGGAAGGAGCCATTAGAAAGGGCTTAACCAAACTTAGATTTTGAATACAATTTGGATCGATTGGAACTAGTAGATATTGAACACAAAACACTTAGTGTGTTTTTTGGAATAACTTTTAAACGACTCTATCGATCAACTCAAACAAAATCCTAATCAGATCTTAAGCTTAATAAACTACGTCGATCGCCCACAATCCGGTTAAAATCGGTAGATTCGTTCGAGAGATATCGTAAACGAAAAATTTCATAAAAAAGTGTTTTTTTTTACATAATTTCGACATTTCTTTTCGGACCGTTTTTGATGAAAGAAAATAATTATTAAAGCTCAAAAAACCACGTCGATCGACACCAAGAACGTGAAAATCGGTTGATTGGTTCGAAAGATATCGTTAACGAAATATTTGGGAACGAGTGTTTTTTAACATAACTCCGACATTTCTTTTCGGATCGTTTTTGATGAAATAGAATAATTATTAAAGTTCTAAAAACCGCGTCGATCGCCGACAAGAACGTAAAAATCGGTTGATTGGTTCGAGGGATATCGTTAACGAAATATTCGGGAATAAGTGTTTTTTAACATCAAAGCACAAAAACAAAATTTTAAACTCAAAAACATTGTAATATGTTAAATTTAAAGTGCTTAGGTATGGAATTAGCGGGAAGTTGCAGATGTGGCCTTAAGGATCAACTGTTTTTCAATTTTTTTTTGTTTTTTAAAATCATTTAAATCTGAGTTTCGGATCAAAATAGATTTTTTTTTAATATCTGCATTTTGAGTATAAAAACTTTGATGAGTATTATTTGGTTAAAAAATGTTTTAGGTAGGTATGGCGCACTAATATTTAAGACATTATTAAGTTTCAGAAATCATTTTCTTATCGTACTTTGCCGATTCAAAATTTAAAATCCTTAGAAGATTTAAGAGGCGTACACACACAATTGTGTATTAGACGTGTGCTTTTGATTTGTAATGAAAATGTATAATGTATTCGTGGAAAATATGGAAATATTAGCTTTTATAAACGAACGTAATTGAAAGCCTGTATGACAAGCTCCATTTAACACAATGTATTGCTCGCACGCCTGACGTAGTGATATCGCATGTTAAATAAAATAGAAAAACTGGGGTTAAGTTGTTGAAGAATAATTTTTTTATCATCTTTCTAAAATTTACTTCTATAAACAGGTAGCATGTTTTTAAATGGATTTCACACATAATTTTTAAATATTAAAAATTATTTACATAATATATAAATTTGACGGTTTCCAAGGCACAAACATAATTAAAATTGTTATTCAACAACTTATACAATTAAATAGTATATGTGCGAACGCTTTTTTTAAGAAAATAATATTCATCGAAATTTTGCAACTCAAATGTTACCAAGTTCATTTACTATTTTTTGATAAAACTTGAAGTTATGAACTACTTCTGAAACTTTCCAAGTAGAAGACACAAATTTGCGTCAAATTTCCTACTGTCCCATAACTTTAAGGAAATATTTAGAATTGCTGTGCTATATGACAAAATCAATCAATGATTTGAGCAATAATTCAGTTAACAAAAATATTTTATAAAATAAAGATAAAATAAAACAAAATAATTTAGTTAAGTAATTAATGCTTTATCATCACGATCTATATAGACATTTGTGACATCATTTAGATCACCATTTATTTCAAGTGATCGTCTACCACTCTGTGAGGATGGAGGTGTTGCCAATGCACTGTATGGTGGTGTTGAATTGTTTAGCACATGCGGTGCTTCATTGAATTCATCCAACTCATCAATTTCGGCACATGAACGTTCTGCCAGTAGAAAATATTGTTCAGATCGCGTCGGCCATAATAAGTGCGCCATGACACAGTATGCTATACAATCAGCTGAGTATGTAATACCTTAAATTTTGAAGAAATAAAAACAATTTACCTGACAATACGTAACCGTTTGACTACAAAATCTAAATTTTTAGAAAAGCATTAAAATATGACATATGATATCAATATACTAGTTTAATACTGAATTTAATTAGTCTAAACTAAACGATAAAACACGACAAACATGAATTTTTAAAATATTTTGCAAAACATTTAGTTTGTGACAACATTAAGTTTCTTAAGTCCAAATTTATTTCAATTACAATAACTGCCGATTTTAGGACGATATCTAAATACACAAGGGCTTTGCAGCATTCCATCATATCTCTACCATGGAACCTTCAAAGTACTTAAAATAATTTGTTTCAGAATCATAGTCTATAATGTATTATTAATAATGAATTTTGAGAATCTAAATATTTTAAACAATTGAAGAAGTGGGAATTATCACATTCTTAAATTGCGTTATGAATAGAACCGGAAAAAAATCCTTGAAATAAAAATATGCTTCAAACAATATGAAAATACAAATAATTTGAAAATGAAGTGTTTAGCTCTCTGATATAAGGCAATTTTAAGAAGGCATATAAATAGAAACATAGATAATAGAAAAATAACTTACCAACTAAAAGTTTATATCGCCATAATGCTGATACTTGTAATGCAATTAATGCAATTATTGGCAAATATATGAACCATACAAGACTACTTGCACCAAAATGCAATAGAAAATTTAATTTTTGTGAATTATGCTCATACAACATTGTAATTCGAAGTTCGTATAAAAACCACAACATAATTAATGTTCGAAATACAATGATTAACCAACCTGGCCATGTTTGGTATTCATCGATATCTTCAATTATATCTACTTCCGTCTGGAATAAAAATAAACAATTAATTTTAGTAGAAGGCTTCTCGAGCATTTAAACAAATGTACTTTACCAAATTCCACACGTATAATAATATATGAACGACGCCGTAACACAGCCATATTGCAAAAACAAGGGGTTTCCATGTTAATTCCATTCGTGTTACTGCCCAACCTTTCGCTAACAAAAGCAATAACAGCATAAAAGTTGTCTAAAACAATTTTTTTTACATGAGAGATAATTAATGATTAAAACTTAATGATATATGCCTGTACTAATATTTTGTCTTTATTTTATTCATATTATTAGGATATAAAGTAAAGTAAGGTTGTGGCAATATATCGACAATATATTAATTCTTTAAATTATTATCAGTAACAGTATACGATAGAAAAAGGATTTGTTCTTTCAAGTTGAACTGTAAACAACAAAAACATGTGCAAATGTTTTCTATGGAATTACTATTTCAAAATTAAGGTGAAAGATTTATCGAAATTTGTTAAAAGTTGGAAATATAATTGAACTGTTTGCGAAGCATAAATTACCGGGATGTTACAAATAAAGACTCAGACTATAGATTTAATTGTAAAAAAAGAAGGCCAGAATCGGCGCTTTTAAATGTCATTTCCATTTGGAATAAATACAATAACGTTTATAGAAAAGTATTGAATTACTGAAAGACATTCTAAAGGACTGATTAACATCCGCCAGTTTTTATAGGTATACTACTAGTTCAAGGATAATCTAATCTAACTCTGTATATGAAGTAATTAATATTAATAATTATATCTAGACATGTTATTATATTTAGAATAAAATATACGAAACATAACTTGTTTTTGTAACATAAGTAGACTAAACATTTGTTTAGTAATTTATAGTAAAGCGTTTTATTTTATATATATATATATATATATATATATATATATATATATATATATATATATATATATATATATATATATATATATATATATATATATATATATATATATATATATATATATATATATATATATATATATATTTTTTTTTTGTAATGGTACAAATAAAATATGGTAAAATTAATTACTTCTCTTTTAGTACAGACATATATATTTACAGCAACACGTTTGTTTGTTTATATTCATACTTACTCTAGAAAATATATCAAAAATATCACCAGCCAAAGCGACATTTGGATATCCCACACCATCAATTGCAAATTTTAATGTATGCACTAGTATTAAACATAAGGCAATAAAATCTAATATTAAACTAGTTGTAAAAAGTTTGGTAACCGGGTGTTTTTGTAAACGAGCTGCATGTAATTGTAAAGGAACTAATAAATCATAACATAACCAAAATAATAAATACAATTCTAATGTATTCTGACGATCAAAGGAGAATTGATACACAAGCGGATTATACGTTGATTGATTTGGATTTCCATTTACGAGCCAAAAATCATATTGGATTTCATGTGACACAATATTTCCTTCTTTATCAAATTCCTCATAATGTTCCCAATTGCATGTAGTAGTATTTTGATAACATGCTACCATCGTAACATACCAAAATCTGGAATTTTATGAACAGATTTGTAACTAAAACAATATGATAATTTAATATATACAGGGCATAACTGAAATACATTTACAAGTTACTTTTGGTTACGGTGTGGTTCAAAACAATTTTGTTATACTTAGCTAATAGCGTTTACTTTTCGTACCCCTCTCGCACACTAATATAGTATTTTAAATAAAGAAAGCTAAGTTTGTCGTGAGATTCATCGTCTTCAGAAATCCTGCCTAACTTGGCCAAAAGCAATGAATATTTTGCCAATTAGTCTGTATATTTCGTCAATAAACGTTCAAATGTACGAAATCTATGTG
>JAEMTY010000112.1:0-50000 GCA_020423425.1 Chrysopa pallens
AGACAGAACTGGAAAATGATATGTATTTTAAAAATGAAACAAGAATCATCAAGCCCAAAACATCCAAATTCAAAACTTAATTATTTAATTTTCGATTAATTATATTCGTTCTGCCTTCCCTATTATTATAAAAATGAATAATATATTCAAGACGCTAAGAAAATTGTCGAATCCTCATTTATAACTAAAGCTCTCCCAATTTTTATAGAATATGCGTAAATATAGAGCTAAAAAATGTTAAGCAAATTGAATGGCAAGTACAATTATTACATTTTAGAAATACATTTTACAATTAATTATAACGATTACTGTAAAAATAAACAATGAAAAACAGATATTTCTTTTAAATAATAAAGTAGACAAATTTCCTTAAAAAAATTCACCTAAACATGTAAAATGAGTAGATTTACTTTTGAAATTACATATCTCCTAAACTTTGTGATTCATAATGAAATTCTCCATAGTCAATTTCATCTGCAAGATCATCAATCTCGTCAATAGCATTACATTCGGGACATCTAAAAAAAAATAAAAATGATTAATATAATAATAAATGATATTTGAGTGTTTTCGAAACCCTTCTTATTTTAATATGTTGTACAGAATATTATGGGAGCTTGATAGAATTATAAAATTAGCTTATATAATTTGTCACTAGTATTATAATTGTAAATGAAATTATAAAAAAAATTATTAACCATCACGTCTTTATTTCCCAAAAAAAAAACTACAAAAATAATTTTCCCGATCATAAAATATTAAGATTATGTATCTGTAAAATTACCTGCTTTCTTTTATGCCATAATTAATGCATGTTTTTCCAACACATTCACAACAACCATCATGAAACCATCGATAACTAGAGGCTCCCATACTTAAACAATTTTGTTTACACTTATTCCAACTCATACATTGGGTCATAAATGCTACAGTACAATTTGGAAGTACTGTATTTTTATCAACCGATACTAGAATAAGAATTAAATAAAAAATAATAAAAATAGAAACCAATAAAAATAATATCCAAACTTTATTATCCACAACAATTAATTTGATATTTAAAAATTAAATATTTATTTATAATAAAACATTTATATTATAGAAAATAATTATTCCTATAAATACGTGAATGTAGAATATATAGCAAATGTCAGCTCATACTAACTTAAGACATCGATTGATATAGTGATATAGTAATGTACAAGTAATTCTAAGGAAAAAAAAGAAAAGAATTAATAGTTACATAAAAATGGATCTTCATGTTTCGAGGAAAATACTGATTGAAAATTACTAAAATCATTTGGATAGTTAAAAACAATCCAACGACCTTCAGGATCAGGTTCTTCAGTTAACGCATTAAACAATCCTTCAACACTACTATTTTTCAAGTCTTCAACATGACTGTTCACGCTTAACATGTGATAATTAGTTTCATTAGGTTTGGGACACATTTCTACAACAAAAAAATATAAAAATAATAATTTCATCTACCTCATTTCATCAACGATAAGTATTCGTTATATCAAAATTTCTGAATTGAGTTGGCTCCGAAATTGTCATCGTCATCAATGAGAAAATAATTTTGTTAAAAAAAAATTAAACCTAACATAAGTATAATTTAATTCTCTCTTTAATTTTAAGTTAATAACAGATCATCATATAAATATTATGACAAATTCTCAGACATATTCTGTAATTTTTTTTAAATATATTAAAGATTCATGGAATTTCTATTTTTCTACTGGAGACCTTGTTAATATACTCACCAACACAAGAACAGCATTCACTGTAAAATTCACTTAAACAAATTGAACATTCCTTGCAACAGGTACAATTTTTTAAATCACATTTACATGATTGTGTTAGCATACATTTACTGACAATACTTGCACAAACTGCTTCGTTACAACCATTTGAAACATCTGTGGATATTATGATAAGGAATAATGTAATTATTACACCTCCAGTATACAAAGCGGATGACCAATGCATTTTGATTTATTATAACTAAAAAAAAAAATAAAATAATAATAAAAAAGCTTTCAAAATTAAAATTATTTCAATAATATTTGTCAGTACTGGATCGTTTAGAAATTTATTTTACAGCTATGTTTATTAACGTTTTATATTTTCAAACTCCATTCTGTAAAAAACCTTAAACTCAGTAAAAGTAAGAAGTAAAACTAAAATAATTTGATAAAAATTTATCTAGTAGCGTTGGCGTGTTTCACTTACATTGAAAACCTCTATTATATCTTATTTATATAAATCATTTGGAAATTATAATTACCTATAAGGAGAATTTCATTGATGACATTACAAATAGTTAAAGCTATAAACGACTTATTTAAAACACTTTGATTTGTCTTCGTCTAAATTTGTGAAATCTGTGAACATAATAGTAAAGCGATTATTGATAAACACTTGCTAATCTGTCGTTTATATTTGCATCATTTTGTACGATGGTTTTAAAGAAATTTTTTGTCAAAATAAAATCTTCCCTTTCTTGAGAAGAGTCCAGATTTCTAACATTTAAGATTACAATGGGGTCTACAAATAGTCAGTCGGTACTTCGGCCTTTAGAGGTTGCGGGTTTTCGATTTAAGATTAATATTTCGACACTAATAAATACTTCGTCAGACCCAATAACTGAGTCGCATGGCAATAGATAACTGTCAGATGGATTTGAAAATTTCTTGCTACGAGCTTCTCCCAAGGGATAATTTTTTTCATTTTTCGATTTTATTTTCATTACATTTCATAGGGGAAAACAATGTTAAAATACACCTATAAAGAATAACCAAAAAAATATACATTGATAACAATACTATAATTATTTTAAAAAAATTTAATTTAGGTAGGGATCAATAACATATAAAATTATCGTCACATTGTTTGTAACGAAACTCTTCCGAAACGACGACCGATTTTAATGAAATTTTTTGTGAATATTCGGTAGGTCTGAGAAATTTTTTGTTTTTTCGAAAAAAAAAAAAACTAGTGTGACCAATCACTCATTCCAATAAATAACTATTAAAATTTTGATTCGGAGTGAATCCAATAAACCTATTGAAAATTCCGATTCAATTTAATTGGATTTAATTTTTTTAATTAGGGTATTCTTGACGTGATCATGAAATGGATAAAAATAGAATTGAAATTAATTATGATAAATGTTTTAAGTAGTCTACAAATTTGTTTTCTAAATATACAAACTGATCTAGAGTTTGAGAAAAATATATATTAATTGATTGTAAATATAAAAACTTTTCAAAGATATCCAATAATTAAGTAGACAATTTAAATTGGCTTATCATTACGCTAATTTTAATTTAAATTCAGGAAATCATAGAAGGAAAATGTACGAGGAATCGTATTTCTTCGGAATTGACGGAATATCTATTCTATTTAATATTCATGTATTTATTTTTATTTTATTTTTTTTAATTTACTACTTTAAATCTTCTAGACTGTGTGACGCGCGAATATGCATCATTAAATGTAATTAATAAATAATGCCTCAGGACATTTTCTGCCTTAAAATATACATATACATAAAGTTAATTATATTTAATAATTACTTACTTCGTATTATGCAAAAACTAATTAAAACATAAATAATATTAAAATTAACACTAATATTTAATAAAACAACTTAAAATAACTGAGCATTTTATGTAAATCAAAACTAAGTTCTGAACTTAAAGGAAGTTTATTCCAACAATATTCTCCACTGCCTGCACTTGTTATCTGTTTCTTATTCAATTAGTTGAAATGAGATATATTCATATGTGCTCAGCCATGGCTTAGCCTGTTTGACAATTTATTACCTGCGTATACCGCGCCATTTGAATTCAATGTAAACTTAATTGTTTCTTAGAACAGACAAAAATGTTAAAACAAAATATGAAAACTTTAGAATGTCGTTTTAGAAGACCACCAACGTTGACAGTTCCCCAAAACAATATCATGTTTTATTTTTCAATTTTTTTGTTTATATATTAGATTTTCACTATTCTTTACAAAAAATATAAAATATTATTTCTTCAATATATATAAATATATAAAGCAATATTTTTTAAAGTTAATAAAAATAAAATATTAGAATTTTCCTATTTTAAATATATGCATGTTGCTGTAATTTGTTTTTTTTTCCTATCAGTTGACAGTTACTATTCGAAATATATTTGTAGGTAATAAGCTATACTAAATATAATTAATTTTATGAAAACAATAAAAATAACAACTCAGCTGAATAAATAGTACTAATAAAAAATAGGACAGCGGGCTGAACTTTTAGACCTAAAAATTGAGTTTAGGTTTATTAATGAATGTAAAATCGATTCATTGGGTGAAATGGATTCATGATCCAACTTTTGAACTATTATAGATGGAAGAAAAATTTTTAAAAATGTTTGTTTTTTTAAAACAATCATTTTTTGCAATTTTGAAACATTTTTTTAATGATTCGCCATAATTTTAGCTAAAATTGAGCTAATAAACACATAATTATAATAAATATTATTATTATACATGTATTTATAACTTTATAGAAGATTCATAAGATTGCAGCTACATCTAGTAAAAATAATGACCATCCATAACACACTAACCTGACTACCATAGACTACACAAATTTAATTAGTATATTATACACTATACGTTATTATGAAACATTCAATCTATTATAAGTTTTATGTCTATGGTGTTTAAATTTTGGTATTTCTAAATAGTACTTATTTATACCGACAGTCAGGTCCTCGTTAGCGCGGAGCGATATTATATAAATATTAATTATTAACTAGTGAAGATAACTGAGTTAACTGTTTAGATACTAGACATATGTTTCATTATCAATTTTGGAACTATTTTTAATGATAAGCATTCTCTAAAATACCCTAAATATGCAGTCCATGTAGTTATACACATATATACTATATATTGCAATTACATGTGGTTGTTAATGGCTGAATAGCGTTATATATGCTGATGCCAGTTTTAATAAATAAATAAAAATATATGTGATTATTTGCTATTTGTTGAAGTATTTAGTTGAGCGGGAAAAATAACTGATACGTAATGTATATGAATGAACTAAACATTCATTTTGATGTTACACTACATAATATCTAACAAGACTGGCTCATTCCTGGTTGATTCAAAATAGTATTCAAATAAATACATATGCAAGTGGTGCACACTTGTAAGAGTTAAATTACTAATTATTTCCAACAAAATTGTGGCAAATCTAAATAGCTTAGGGAAAATAGTTCCAAACAAAAATTGTTTGTTTTGAAAAACAAACATTTTTTGTCTTTGAATTTGTATTATCTTTGAATCTTTAATGATTCAATAGTTGGGTCACGCAACATCATGGTTCTCATGAACTGATTTTGCTTATTCACGAACTTGATCTCCCATTTTATACCTAAAGTTCGTCACTAAAATTCCAACTCGCTATTTTTCGTTTGAATGATGACGGGTGTACGGACATGCGGAAATTGACAGAACATAATATTCCATTCTATGAGCACCTATACCAAAATTTTGTTTGTGAGGTCAACATTTACTAGCGTTACAAACTTTAGACTAAAGAAACTTTAGAAATTAATATATTGATCAAATATTGATATTCAATCACATATCGAATATCTAAACAATTAACTCTGTTACTTGTTTAATATTGTATTTATGCATAAATAAGGAATGATTGTACCTCACTTTACTTACAAAAAATTTATAAACCTGTAACTCTTACTTGAAACCAGTTTAAAAATTACACCAATATCAAAGAAATCTTATATTATATTCTAGACATTTATAATATATTATAGTCTAAATACCGTAATAATAACAAAATTGCACATAACAAATCTATAATTTATTCAAAAAATATAAACAAAATACAATTAAAATTATTACTTATTATTTGAAACAGCATTAACACTTTTTTCATTTGTATTTTGATCTTTTTCATTGATATTTGTTTCACTTTTTAATGGTAAATCGAATTCAGCGAAATCAACTAAACGTTTTTGACCATGAGGCGGGGGACCTAATAATTTTTCAACATCGGAATAGTTAAGAGTTTCTTTTTTTAATAACTCTTCTGCAAGCTGCAAAAAAAAACAAAAATTTTTGTTTAAAAATATAAAAAATATTTTTTAAATTTGTATTAGGCTTTGAACACGATAAAAAAAGAATCAACCTTGATAATGACTTGTAGTCAATTAGAGAACAAAAAATCGAAAGAAGGCAAAACTATATGCTATCAGGATATTCGAAAAAAATAGTTATTTTTACAGTACCCTGGTATTTCTTTTCTATTTTAATGTCATATCAAAGTCGACAAAAATGAATTTTATAAGGTAGTTTATGTTCTTATTTTAAATAAAGCTTAAAATTATCAATTTTTGTAAAGAATACAGTTTTAGTATAGAAAATAGTTTAATAGACAGTAATACCACCAATTGAAATTCAAATGACACGAAAATATGTCATTATTTTTTTTCGCTGGTTCAATTATAAGTTTTATTTAAGATTACAAAGACTTTCTTCTAAATTATCAAACCAATTAACCATATGTTTTTACATTAGGTTTTTTGAATGTCTTTTATGGAACGCCAAAGCTAAAATTAAACTTAGCAACTGGCTATACAATTTTTTTCACGTAAAACAATAATACTAACAAGTATGAGTTTGTCTTTATTTTCTCTTAATACTTCTTCGGTTCTTAAATATGCTTTAGTGATAAGTTTCCGGGCTTCATCATCCATTAATGCTGCCATTTTTTTACTGTACGGTCGTCTACCACTTTGCTTTTCGTCAGATGCACTCCTTTCATCAAATGACAATAAACCAATTGTATTATTCATACCATACATTTGAATTTGTGCATAAGCCATTTTTGTAACTTTTTGAAGATCATTTTGAGCTCCTGTTGTTATTCGGTTAAAAGTTAATGATTCGGCTACTCGACCTCCCAATGTCATACACATACGATCAAACAGCTAAAATAATCAATTATACAATTATCCGCGTAGGAGAATATGAAAGAAATATTTGAAAAATTTTACTTGTTCAGTTGTATACAACTTTTGATCAGTTGGTGCATATTGGGCGAATCCAAGAGCTAAAGATGTACGAGGTACAATAGTTATTTTTAAAAGAGCATCAGTGTGTTTCAGCATCCATCCAACTAAAGCATGGCCAGATTCATGATAGGCAACAACTTGCTTATCTTGAGGCGACATTGCATGTGTTCTTTTTTCTGTGCCACCTACATATTATAACTTTAATTAGAACATCCAAAAAAAACGTTTGGAACAGAAAAAAATGTTTAAAAAATAATATTTGTGGACATAAAATTCTTTTGTTCTTTTATCAACACTACTGGAAAAAACGTTTTCTCGAGATATGAGTATTTTTGTTAGCATTGATTGCTCTATTTTGTTAAAAACTTAAGTTAAAAACAACATTTATTCATATAAAAACAATTACAACCCTTTAATACCTGTTTATTCTTCCAATTAAATATAATTGAAACGGAGAATGGTGTTCATTAAATTAATTAAATATTTTTTTCTGTAATTTGCATATTTTAAATAAAGAAGCGAATTTGACGATTATTCAATCACCGTTAACAAAAATACTCAAATTTTAAAAAAGACTAATCGTACGGTCATAAAATATATCTCAAATTAAAAGCATTACACAAATGACTATGAAATTTTGATTACTTCATGACACTTTCTACAAGAACCAGTACTAAAGAGTTCCAGCCATACAAAAATTTATAAGAATTATTCTTTCAGCAGAATATTCTAAATAAATCTTACCAACTACTCTTTCAACAGCATATTCCAAATCAGCACAGGTAACTTTTTTTTGTTTATTTCTAGCTGCATGTAATGCGGCCTCATTGCATATATTTGCAATATCAGCCCCACTGAATCCAGGTGTCAAAGACGCCATTCTTTTGCAATAACTCTCTGGTTTCATTTCCAAAGAAATACCTTTGAGATGCGTTTCGAATAATTGTTGCCTTTCTTCTAAAGTTGGCAAATCAATCAAAATATGTCGATCAAATCGGCCAGGTCGTAGTAATGCCTGTACTCAAATAATTTAATAGTAAAAAAGTTGTATCTTAGTACGTATGCGAAATTTCAAATCTTACATTTTAGCATAATAAAAATTAACCCAAGGTTCGTATACTTGAATCTCAAAATTATGTGTTTTAAATCTTTATAACTATTAATATTTAATAATACTTATTTTGTTCATAGTAAAGTTTTATAAAATCTTACAGTTTAAATGAAAAGTTTACTCATTTCGATAATGGGTGAGAAAGTCAAAAGTATAATTTTGTGAAGTAGTATTTTTTTAAATATTTGATTTAAAAAATTCAACAAAATAAAGTTACCCAAATCCAATGAATATACTTTCTACCTGGGACTTTTTGTGTCTAAGAAATGTGACAACTTTACCAATTTTTTAAGGATATGGGTAATTAGATTATTGATTTTTCTTCGAATAGTAAAGAAAATCGTTCAATTCAACGATCACGTCGAAATCAACCCCATGATATCTTCTATTCAAAACTTAAGTATTAACAACATTACCCAAGGCATTACTTCTCGAAATTTTTCCGCACATATTTAAAATAATATTTTAAATACATAATTCACTAACTTTATCTAATACATCTGCTCGATTTGTTGAAGCTAAAATTATAACACCTTCTTTAGTAACCATTCCATCCATTTCTACTAATAATTGATTTAATGTTTGTTCACTTTCCCCACTCGAACCATCCACAGGACTGCTACCTGTACCGCCACTCCTCTTACGGCCTATTGCATCAATTTCGTCAATATAGATAATACACGGAGATCGTTTTTTAGCTTCTTTGAATAAGTCCCTAAAATTTATTATATTTTTAGACCATATATTTTAGAATGATGTTTTTATAATACCTTACACGCGCAGCTCCTAATCCACCAATCATTTCAATAAATTCAGATCCATTCATAGATAAGAATGGTACACTAGATTCAGTAGCTACGGCCTTAGCTAATAATGTTTTCCCACACCCTGGAGGTCCTAGCAACAAAGCACCTCTTGGTACTTTCGCACCTAAAGATTTATAATGTTCAGGTCGTTTTAAATAATCAACGAATTCCATTACTTCAGTCTTAGCTTCTTTTAATCCAGCTACATCGTTAAACCGTACTCCTTTACCTTGTCCACTAACTGGATCAACCAATGTGAATTTTGCCCTAGTGAAATTTGACTATAAAATTAAATTTGATTAGAATTGGTTAAAAATTTATACATTTACCTAATTTAGATAAAAAATTGTAGAGGATATTGTATTGCGTAATAGATGTATACAAATAGTTTAAACAATATAAAAAAAATGTAAGAACTTTTGATGAGAATTGATGATTATACTAACTCTGTGTTTTTCTTGACAAAAAGAAAACATAGGTCACATCTCTCCATCATAATTGGTTTCTATATTCCAATACTCATAATATTAAAACATCAACCGTAATGCGAGGACCAATAATTTTTTATTACGGAGTTCACGAAAGCTGGGTTCAACATTATATTGTATACATTATATTAAATATAGTTTGTTACAATAGCGTTTATTTCAATAAGCATTAAGAGTGGAGTTTCAGCGGACTGTAATGTATGTTAACCTTCAATAAAATCCAATGAATCTAGATTTTTTTAAAGAGTCAATAGCGAAGTAAATAATAATTATTACTTACAAATGTATCCATTGAAATAGGTGCTCTAAAATTACGCCCTCTTGCTAATATTGACATCAATAAACCAGCTAAAAAGAGTGACATGAGAAGTTTCGATATCGACTCACTACCTCTTTCATATGAGACAGTAATGGTATCTTTAATATTCAATTTCTTTTCAGCATCCCGAATACGCTCTTCAAATTTTTCAACATCCACAACATTCATGTGAAATGTCTTTTGATCGACTCTTTTACCTTTGATGATAGCTCCATCATATAAAATAATTGTGACAATATCAATGTCTGGTCGAACAATAATTTCTTCGACTTCACCTTTAGCTAGCATATGGTGTACAAACTCATTCCAAGATACATACCGAATTGACTATAGACAAATGAAAATAATTATTAATCATTTTATTACGTAACTTCACCATGAGGCCCTACCTCAGAGTTACTTGGACCAGGGAATAACAAAGAAATAATTGCTATGGCCATGTAAGCTGTTAGCATCCATAAAAATACTTTTGCTAAAAATGATGATATTTTTGTATCGTCATCTTTATCCGGTTTTTTTGGTGGTCCTTGAGATTCTGGTGTCCCAGACTCTTTATTATTAAATACACATGATGTATGTAAATGCCGCCAATTCTTTGATTGCTGTTGCAAACCAGATCTTTTAAGAAGAGCACAAACTCCTTGAAATTCACGATGTAATTGTTTTCTCTCCTAATAAAAATACGTTAAATATTACCTAAAAAAACATTTTTGGTGTATGTCACTAACCTTTTGATTCAAAACTTTCTCCCAAATTATATTCTTATTATCGAGATTTGTAGAGTATTTTGTGCTGTTCAGTTTCGAAATCGAAGATGGTTTAATAAAACTACTCGGATGAAATTTGATATTTTGGAAAGCAGTTTTCAATAAAGTTACTTTATACATTTTGAAAAGTATTTGAAAATCAACTACTTAATAATCTTGTGATTCATTTTTTTATGTCACTGAAGAATCAAACATATTCAAATTTACGTGCGTAAGATTTCACCATATGATATATTTTCTTATTTTGATCATTTTGACAGAAACCATAGACACATAATGGAGTGATAAAATTAAAAATACTGTGTGTTTCGAAATATGATGTTATTAGGATGGTCAGCTAAGAAGTATGTCGTTATCAAATATATTTTCGTAGAACACACATTAAATAGAAGTATCATCTATGAATTTTATACATCTTTTCATTTTAATTTCGAAAAATTGTTGTTTATGTGTTTATTAGCTAAATTTGAACTAAAATTGTGGCTAATTCAAATATTTTACAAAAAAAAAGTCTTAAACTTAAGTTAAGACCTCCCACTGACATAACGAAATTACCGATCTCCAAAGTTAAGCAACAACAGACACAATCAGAACATGTTTGGGTGAACATCTAGGATGGCTGTGTACTGTTGTTGTATAAATTGAATATATACTCACTTTAGTCACTATATAACTTTAGTAGTTGAAAAATTTGAAAAGTGACTTAAAATAAAAACTAGAGTCAAATATTTTTTGTTGTAGAATTTCTCTCCTATTTTTTATTGCAAAGGTTAGATTATGGATTTATTGGACCGATTTTACTCATTCATGAGCTTTAACTCACTTTTTAGGTCAAAAATACGACACCAAAATTGCAGTTTGCTAGCTCTTTCCGTTTTCGATTATCTTGATGACGGGCAGACGGATTTTCACGAAGCCCAAATTTTGTTCAACTTTAACGTATAACACGTTCTCTTGCAAGATGCATTGTCAACAATTCATGACTGACTATATTAATAATAAAACTAATTTTTAGTTAATATATTACTCGCAATTAACTTTTCAGCTTTTATAATGTAGTTTCGATGTATATGATTTTTTGGAAACTTTAATACCCGTCCTTCGGTAAACGCTTACGAATCAGATTAGTTGACTGCAGGTATTTCTCTATACTATAAATGTGTCATAGTACCAAAAAATCAGCTTTTAAAAAATGTTTGAATTCATTTTTTATAGCTTACCTCTTCGGCTATTTATGTAATTTTTTCTCTTTTGTTCCGCCTTGCCTAACTATGCTAATTATAACTCTATCCGTATTTTAAGGCAATAACCTTTTTAAATAAATACTTATTTAAACATTTTTTTAGAATAATAAGTTTAGAATTTCAAAAATAAGTTAAATTACATATAAAAAAAAAAAACAAAAAGTAAAAATAAATAAAAATTAGTAATTTTTTATTTTAAATAGTTTATTACATAATACAAAATGGATTAATATAAATGCAAATATTTTCAATAAATGTAATTTCTGTTATACTTAGAATACCGGGTAAATATTCTGATGTTAATACACGATTATTTTATTGTTCATCTTTATCCTTAGCACCGTGTTTCAAAATACGAGTAAATTCAATATAATCGAACATACCACCTTTAATTGGTGCTTCCCGATACATTTCATCAACTTCTTCGTCAGTGAATCGATCTCCCATAGACGTTAATAATTCACGAAGACGTTCTTCATTTAAATTTCCAAGATTCTCTTCGTCAAAACAACCAAATGCATTTTTAATAACATCCTCAGGATCCGTTCCTTGTAAACGTTCTCCAAATAGTGTTAAGAACATTGTAAAGTTAATTGGTCCTGGTGCTTCACCCATCATAGCTTCTAAATAATCGTCCGTTGGATTTTTACCTAAAAATATTGAAATTAACCTTGGAAGACCAACTATTTCAATTATGTTTTACCTAATGAAGCTAACATATCATGTAAATCTTCTTTGCAAACGAAACCGTCGTGATTTTGATCAATCATATTGAAAGCTTCTTTAAACTCAGCAATCTGAGCTTGATCAAACATAGCGAAAACATTGGAAGTTGCTCTCTGTGCTCGTTTTTTAGCAGTAGTACGACGACCAGCAGTTTTTCTTGACGACATTGTTTCTAAAGATTGAAAAAATTATAATAAATTTAGTTACTACTTAATTAGTAATTATTAAAAAATAAGTTAAATATTGACACAATTTTTTTCATTGTAATAAAAGAAATGTTATGAGTAATCAGATACATCTCAATTTTGACAGATAATGTTATATTTTTACAATTTTCTTATAGTCGAGTGAGTATACAAACTAAATATTATTCTAGAAAAACACACTTAAATTACCTTTTTGTATAATTTAATGAAAAACTGAAAATTAAACACACACACCTAATTAGCAGTTAAAAAATGTTTTAAAAAAATTATATGACTCACGTAGAAATATCAAATATGTAAGTACTAATTACGTTAAGTTTATAATCATGAACATTTAAAGAAGGATGAAAAAATATTCCCTCTCCCTTTCTATACATTTATAAACATTTCTATTGTATTTGATCTAATCCAATTCCTTATAAATGAATCGTGCAAAACTGGAAAAACAGAAAATGTAAGTAATGAATGAAAGTGGTAAGAGAATTTAAGAACATTTACTAAATAACTCTATGTAGTAAGTACTGTACGTAAATTGTCTATTAGGTAAACAATTTTTTTATAAAATAATAAATTTGATATTAAAAAAAAAAAAAATTATATACCCCTGCTTTTGATTTTATAAATTTTTTTCTAGTCTCGATATTTTAGACTATTTTTAAACTTTATAAATTTATATTATTATTAATTTAATTTATTACAATACTTTCTATGTACAATCTTATGTTCTTGACAAATATTGAAAAAATTTGTTAATGATTTTTGACTGTGTAGTCTATAAAAATGAAATTTTGGTACAGGAAAATCTTTTTTTTAATCTCCTTTTGATGTCCACCGATAGCAATATGTATATAAAATTTTCAGGCGTGAACTTCCAGAAAATATAATTATTTATTTTTTTCGCATGTCCTCTCTGTATCTAAAACTGTAAAAAGTTTCGAGTTTTTGAATAATTATGATTATCCGATAAGTTATAAAATTGCATTTTAATATTAAAATATCGTTTTCAATAATAAAACTTTACTGTTATATAATAAAACTCTACATATTATAACTTAATTCGAAATTAATTGAAAAAAATCAGTAATATCTCTATAGCAATATTTTATAAAAAATATTAACTCGAATCACTTATATACTTTTTGCAAATGGAATGATATATAGAGTTCTCCAAGAAAAACGTTTTTGTAAGATTTCAAGGATTTACAAATACATTTTTTATTTTCCAATACAATCGCAAATATATCTTATTGATGTAAATCTTTTTCCAATAGATAATCTAGAAAATTTTATAAGCTAACTTTATTCGAATCGAAAATGAATACGCCGATGCCTAATACTTAAATAATGCAATAATATTCCAAATTTTTAATACAAACTACTTTTAACTTATATATTTTGAAAATTTAGTAAAATTAGTGCTGATTCCTTACTTTTGCATTGCATGTATATTGCTAATAGAAAAATTAGGGCAACAATCATGGCCAACAGTATATATATATATATATATATATATATAATAAAATTTTGTTTAAGGTATTTCGTAATATTACCATATTAGGAAAGTAGTTTTACATTTTATAATGTTTTAATATTACCTTTAATGGTGTTCAATTTTTACAAAATGAAAAAGAAATTTTAGACCTAGTTTTTTATATCATGTATTTACTATTTCATTGCGTTTGGGAAATGAATTAAATAATATAATATGACGGAATATAGTCTAAAATTTGCAACGCTATTAAATATTGGCGAATGAATTAAATAATATAATATGTCTGAATATAGTCTAAAATTTGTTTCTGTTATTTTAAACAAACATCTTATTGTTTGTATTTAAAACACACATCTTTTCCGTAAATTGTTTAGATTCGTCACAATTTTTGCTCAAATTTAGTTAATAAACACATACAATTGCAATTGTATGTGTTTATAATGCAATACATTATATTATAAATGTATTTATATCTGTATAAACTGCATATTCAGGGTATTTTAAACATCTGCATGATGAACCACTAATCCTACCAATTAATATGTAATTTAACGAGTTTTTATGAAACTTTTTAAAAAATACTACTTATCGTTTCAAGATATCATATAAACTATATTTTATTCAATTTTTAAAAAATGTTATCTGATTTTTTCATATGTTATTGAACTCTATGATATATAATATATACGTTTAATAAAATTCTGAAAATTTGAGGAGGGATACCGACTTTTTTACAGAAATAATTAACTTATTTCTGTAATTTTAAAAGTAGACATATTAAACATATGTTCAAGCCTTGAATCGATGAAACGTTTTAATAATTTTTATTTTAACGAAATCGACTTCCATAGTTTTTAACTTCTTTAAGATCTATGATGTTAATCTTAATTTAGATTTATTTTATATTCTGAGTAAAAATCTTCAAAGCATTCCATATATCCCACTCAATTCGTCATGAGACTAATGTTAAATATTTACAGAATTCGGTAAAAATTTTTATAAAATAAATCAAGTGTTCTGGTGAGAGTCGCTACTGCGTTCGTGTATTCTTAATCATATTTCCAATGCAGTAGTTAGTTTTTAGTATCCCGTATGAGTTATTATAACTAAAGCAATTGTATTAGATGACCTATCTATGGTAGCCTGCATACTATTAATATTTGTGACTTGGATGGAAAAATAAAAACAAGAATTGTTTAAATTTAAACTTTGTTTAATTTCCTAAAAATGTTAAACAAATTACAATAATTACACTTAAAAATATACTTAATAGAAATCGAGCTAAAAATATTTTTTTAATTTTAATTCAGGTAAAAAGTTAAATATATATTCTTGATCTTAAAAATATAAATCACCATCTTCATCGTCAAGAGGTGGATTACTTTGATTTAACATTTCTTCATCACTATCACTCACAGCTAAATCATTATGTATTTCTCTGTCTGCTGGCGCACTCATAGTGTCATCTTTTTCCTCCTTCTTTTGTGGTAATCCAGCCATTAAAAATTCAGAAGGATCATAATTCGGATCAACATCAACACTTTCATCTACCAAAACAAAATTATAAATAAATAACCAAATAATTGATATATAAATATGTAATATGTGTTTTAAAGAGAATCTATACTAAAATATTAAACTCTAAAGTATTTTTGTTTATTTGACCTTTGTTTACTTCAGAATAAAAGATTGGTGTGCTTTCCATCAACGAAAGTGATATGTTTGATTCTTCGGGTAAAAATACAGACACAATTACAATGCACCGTCAAAGCCGGAGAAGTACATCATAATATTTTTTGGCAGATACTTGCGAGATGATACCTTATATTAACTACTTTTAATGCTAAGAAAATAGTAAAAAGCACACAAACGTAATAATACGACCACGAGGTCTCAAACCGATACATGCGAATATTTTACATAGCAAACCCGTATTTTAAGAAAATAAGCATTTCTTTATATTGCTTGTTTGCGTTAATCAAACACCTAAAATCTTTACATCTTGGCGCTAAATGGAAAAAATTTATAACGTTATCTAATATAATAGCCTACAGAACACCGCTTGATTTTTTAAATGATGAATAACAAGCTGAAACTTTCAAAAGTCGTTTATAAAAATGAGTGCCCTTTTTCAAAACCAGTAATATTTTCGATTGTACCCAAATGCTTTAAATTAGCGGATATTCGTATTATTTATTGATTTTTTATTATTTCATTATAAAGAGCATTCAGTAGCAAATGCAAAAGCCATTTTACCTTATACTGATCAAACTCGGTATCCGTGGACACCGAAATTTTGTCAGGTATTGGATAAAATGGTTTTGATATTTGTTATTAAATGATATTCCAACTCTATAATTTCCACTTTTCATAATTTTCGTAGGGGATAAAGTTGTTACACTAACCATAACAAAGTTACTCGTGTAATTTCAACTTGTTATTAATTATTTAAAATCAGGCGGTGTACTGCACATTATAATGACTTCATGCAAAGTGCATGTCACATGCAAAGTGCATGTGACAAAATTTTTTATTTTACTCCTCCAAACATGCAATCGAAGATTCGTATAATAAAATCGTATGATTCTATTTGAAGATTGTAACCTTGTATCAACTGATTCTCAGCTAAATCCGATTGTTGGGTTTGATAGAATCCAGCATTTCCTAATTGAACCATTGCTTCAGCTGCTTGTTGACTGTCATCATCAGCACCTAATATTTGTAAGTCCATATTATTATCTGTTGGATCAACCGGTACACTAACGCCAATTTGTTCTGGCACGGGACTTAATGGCACCTCGTCAAATTCTTCTTCATCTTCACTTGAAAATTGTAAATCTAATAAAAAAATTTATTAATAATATTAATAGTTAATTTCTAATCACTAAATTTAAATTCCTGGTTTATTTTTTATCAAAAATTTTGCAAATCTGATCAAACATCATATGTATTTTGCAATTTAAACTAAAAATATTTGATTTTAAAGATTTTAAATATAATCTAATTGTACCTTCTTCTAACGATGGTGCAGTTTTTTTTCTTGGTCGTCCACGAGGTCTACGAATTTTCAAGTCTACAATTTGATTAAATGCAGAACTGTCGCCTTCAACATCTACATAATCCAAATCATCCATTTGTGATTTGTTAAATGGATCAGGTGAACTTGTTTGGCTCTAAAATAAATAAAATTATTCTACAAAATCGTTTAAAAAAATGAAATAAGAAATAACCATTTATAAATTCAAAACCAAGGGACTCAATTATATCTAAATATCTCGAGTCTGTTAATAACGTTTTCGTTGAAATACGTTTTGAGAAAAATTGTAATCTGTTAATTTGTTATTTTTCTGAACTACCAAACGTAGTGTATTTAACAGTTTAATTTATATTTTTCATTTTGTTGAAAACTAATTAATAAACTTACCATTCTGAATTCTGGTTCTGCAATTGTGTAATTATCTTCGTCTGTACCAAGCCAATTTGGATCCATATCAGCTTGTTCTTGTGCTGCTCGTTCTTGAACAATTGAAATATTTTGCTCCAGTTGAGTTAAATGTTCATCATACTATGAATGAAAACAAATTTGTATCAATAATAATGTAGTAATAATAGTAGTGGAAAAGGGCGGCGTTTTTTAACTATCCAGCCCAGCGAAAAAATTAAATTTTGTAGAGACGGTGGAATTCGAACCCGAAACCTCAGTAAATTGCGTAAATTGTAGCTGGTAATATAGTCAAATCATTTACCGAGGCCGACATGAAATATTATGTATGTATAAATTTTGATATAACACATAAATCTACACATACACATAAATCACATAAGAGAATAGCTAGTACGTTAATTGATTTAATATTTTCTGTTAAAATCTGTAAAATTTATGAAAAACGTTTTGTTAATTTTAAAATATTGAAGACAAAAAAATTACACAGCAGTTCATATTTGAATTAAATATGTTTTATTTCTATTTTCGACTATGATCTTCTGAATTTATTCAGTTTTCGAAAAAAATAAACGACAACTTATCGTAAGTTTTTGTTCCATGAATGGAACAACTTAATAATTTAATTTGATCGCTTTTGATCAAATATCAAACTCAAACTTTAAATTATAAGAATAAAATTTTTCCAATTAAACGTTTCTTGGGTTTATAATGGTATAATTTGTTTAAGGAAATTGAGAGTTTGGTTATTGAATGGTTTAGGTGAATTCGACATTTTACCTCAAATGCCAATAGATATTTTGATTTATTTTAAAGAATATTTTTATGGAGATTACTGTGCCTGTATTAACATAGACTAAATGAACTAATTATAACAATCTATAAGAACTTTACCTCATCCAAAGTGGTTTTACAAGCTTTAACCATAACTTGCGCTTTCAATGTAAATGGGGATTCTTTACCATTATACATTTCACAATTCATAAGAATTTGTTCAATATCATTTAAGAATTCCTTGCGACTATGATACTTATGTGCCGATACTCGTTTCGATATTGTTTCCAAATCCATCGGTCGTTTAATTACATCATAATAATCCTTAACTAATTTTTTATTTACAGGTTTTAAGAATGGCCATGATTCCGGCATTGTTTTCAATTTTGTATTGACGACATTCTCGAAGATAAATGAAAGTGCTACTTGATCATTATCATCTAATAATGGATTTATTGCTTTTTCTAAACGCATTAGGCGATCTTCTTTTTCTCGTAAACGTTCTACGCAGCGTGCTAACATTCTTTGAGCAGCGACAGTTAAAGCACTTTTCAATCCATTGTATAACTTTGAATTTTCAACAATTTGATTAACATCTGCCAAAAATTCTTCTCTGCTTTGATATTTCTTCTGACGTAAATTTTCTCGTATACTTTGTAGATCCATTGGACGTTGAATTATTTTATAGTAATCTAACACTAACTGAAAAAATTCAATAAATTAATATTATGTAATAAAATTCAAAAGAGAAGTAATTTATGCAAACCTTAGCATTTACAGGGAACAAAAATGGTTGAACATCTGGCAAATCTCTCATTTCATTTAATATTGATTCTAATATTGTCGATAGAACTACAACTGGATCTGTTCGTCTTCTATTTGCAGGTCGTCTAGTTGCAGTTAAGTAATCACAATGTAAATCGGCTCCAGCTCTTCTACGTTTTCTACCACTCATTGCCTCTTTCGGAACTTTCAAAACTAGAGTGCGTCGTTTCATTTCTTCTGCATGCTACAAAAACAATTTTTTTAAGAAGACATAAATTCAAGCAAAGCTAAAATAATTTACCTTCAATAATTTTCCTGAAAGTTTAACTTTTGTTCCATCAACGTTTACAAGATCCTCATCATCGGCATTTAGCTCCTTTTCAATTTCTTCTTCTTGTTCTTCTGTCATCGCTACATTTATTGGAGGAGCTGGACCAGAACCTTGATATAAAGGACAAGCTTTGTTTGTTCTCATGTGTCCAACCTGACCACAAGCTCCACATTTTAGTTTCAAATCAGGTTTTAATTTCGTTTTACGGCGTGATTTTGGAGGCGATGAACTAATTGGAGATAATTTTGTAGTGGGTGGATTACCCTGCGGTGTAGTAGCTTGATTACCAACAGGACTTAAACTATGTTGACTATTTTTATCGATATTGGTTGGTGTTTCAACATTTAAATTAGTTCCTGCATTCAAATTACCTAACATGCGCTCCCGTTCTTGATTACGTTTTATTCTCCGTAATTGTTCCTGAAAAAATTATTAGAAACTGTAAAGTTTTGTAATTTCGCAGGTTACAAAAATTACTTACTTGTATTCGTCGTTTTTCTCGTTTCATTTCTTCTTTTTGAGCCTCATCTAAGGTAGCAAATTGTCGAATAAATGCTTCATCTTTCGTTTGACGGATTTTCAAGTATGCGTCTATCACAGATTGTTTTCGAACTAATTCAACGCGAGTATATTCTTTATTTTCAACTGAATCTCGAAATTTTCGAATTATTCGTAATACACGACCTAAATAATACACAAAGTGGTCTTTATTAATTATGAATTAATTCGCTGTTCTCTTGATAAGTTTAATTTACTATCGTTGATATTGACTGACATAACGATTTCGCAGAAAAAATACCAACTTTTTCAATACAAAACCTTTAATTTATTCGCATTTTAACACGAAGTAGGTTACAAGCTCTCAAAATAAATATTCAATGTCTATTATCAATTTATTAATAAATATTGAATGGCTATTATCAAGTTAATGCAATAATCGATTTTTTACAACGTTTATAATGTTTTTCAACAGTTTTTTAGATAATTTATACAACGCCGTATATTTGCAAGTCATAATTGTATTAAAGTTGCTAACCATTTCTAATTTTTAAACATAAAATTTTTAATTTTTAGATCCAAAGATCTCTTAGAGCTTAGGATACTTTCAGCAAGAAAATTTTATACAAAAGAAGCTTACTAAAACAGTCACTTTACGTGTATGCGAATTTATTAATTAAAGAAATTACTTTTTAAAAAAATACCTGTCTGTTGACCTAAACCACTTTGTTCGGCATTTTCATCATCATCTTTTTTCTTAGCTTTCCTTTCAGCATCACCGCCATCTCCTTCAATCATCATTTTACGCAATTCTTGCCGTTCTTGTTCCTCTCTCTCCAACGATAACTGTGTACTAGTTTTTTTGTTGGCTAACATATTTTCAATATTTTTACCCATTTCTTCTATATCAGAACTATCTTCATCTGAACTTTCAGCTTCATCTGTACTAAGAACTTCATTAGAAGTTAATACACGATTTTGAAGATCAAATATTCGTTGACACTCTTCTTTGTATCTAAAATTTCAAAATATTATTATATTTTTATTATTTGAAGGGTACATACATATCACAGTTATATTTTGTTTTTATGTCTGGCTTTAAAATTTTGTATAAGCTTTTTCACACCAGCAATTATATTAAAATCTGCTTGTGACATCATCAAAAGTGGAGGTAATTGTCAAAAGCAGACAACGCATATTGTTCTTTGTAATAATTATCGACAGCACTATTACTATTAGTCACAAAGACGTGAAAATAAATAAATTTACTTCATACCTTTCCTGATGTTCTGCAATTGAAAAACGATTTCCTCTTGAAAATTTAGTCATACCCTCTTCACCAGCCTTTGCTTTTTCTGTAGATAAAGTTCTTACAACATCAATAACTTCCCATCTTGATAATTTTTTAATCTAAAACCAATATATTATTAAATCTAAGAGACTAAATAGGAAGACTTTTATCGAATACCTCTTCCTCAGGTACACCAAATTTTCTCAAAAGTGCTTTCGCATTTTGAAGTGATAATCTACGTAAATCAGCATCAGTTCCTGTGACAGTACGTTTTGGTTGTGATTCTTGTTCTTCTTTACTTTGAATAGGCTTATTTGGTACACGAACATAACTGAAACCTTCCCCACAGCCTGTTGGATCTGCAGGACCTGTTAATTGTAGTAAACATTTGCCTTTCATAGCTTGAATGTATGCACGTGTAGTATTCCAGGGAGCTACCTTAATTTCATCGTCCATTTTTAGCTGCATTTCTTCGTCATCATCTTCAGCAGGTGCAAATAAGAATTTTTCCCCGTAACCTGCATCCTGTAATTTTCAAATTTTATGTATATATATATATATATATATATATATATATATAAAACATATGGAAAATAAGCTTTACTTTTAAACGTTGTTCAGCAGCAATCATGCTGAAATACGCACAACATTGTTCAGGTGACACCATAGCTCTGATTTCTTCTTCTGTAGGTAATCGAAAATCTGGTTTAATTACCCACCAATTGGAATCCATACCTATAAAGATATAAATAAATAAACAAGAACTTAATTTACGGCTCGCCTGTTGTAAAAACTTAACCTGTCCTTTTAAAATCAGCACATAATTTCAAACGTTTACGAATACTGCTTTCTGAATGAGATGGAAATGCTTTCTTTATGTCGTCCATTTTAATACGACGAGGTTGATCACGACTTTTCCAAAATAAACGATAAATAAATACCTAGAAATTAAATCAATATGTATACACTCAAGTTAAATAAAATGTACTAAATTTAATAAGTAATTTTTTAAAGCTATTATAAGTATAATACGGACTTATATGCAGAAATAAAATAAAATAAAAATGCTAATTGGTTGATATTATAAACACCTATTCTAAAATTTTATTAGTGCGTTCAATATTTGTAAAATATGCCATACTAATTTTAACGTACTTGGACATATTCTATACTTGTCGAGTATAAAAAAAAAAACTAAGAGAGGAGCTGTGAGTACGCTCCTCACAAAGCAATTAGTTTAATGTTCCAATTGAACATTAAACTAATTGCTAGTTGAGCCAATATCTTTACATCTCAAATATTTTAGTTTTATAAATCTAATCTATTTTTCCAAGATTTTATGGTAGCTTAATTGGTTAGAGCGATGTTATAAAATGCTAGAGTTTGAATTAAACCAGAATTCAGGTAGAGTGTATTTTCTTTTATAATAATTTTAGTGATAAGTATTTATGATAGGGTTTTTTTATTATTTTCGTAAATATAATATTACTTCAATAAAGTATTTACTTGTAAGAAATCTCGAACAAAATTATTAGCTCGTTTTGAATTTGGTCCAGGTACTTCATATAAAGGACATTCTTGACCCGCAACATATAAAGCATCCATTTCTCGAATAAAATATTGCTGTCTATAAAATAAATAAAAATGTTATATAATAAAAACATTTTTTTTTTACATAATAAAAATATACCTTGTACGTATTACAAGAAAATCAGATTCTGGAATTTGGTGTTCATATATTGGTGCTCGATACATATTATTCTCTACAGCTTGAATTGATTGGCCAGGTGGTAAAATACCCAAAAATGGTGATGTATGTGCGTATGCAACTTCTCCGTATCGATAATTTTGAGGGCCTGTATCTTTACCAGCTTTACGTTTATAATAATTTTTTATCTTTGAACACATTCCGACTTGATTCATTAATGGTGGATGTTCCTCACAAAATTCGATAAGTATGAGATCACCATCACGTCCAGTTAAATCTTCAGGTGTTCTCATAAAGAACACATCTCCACCTCCAGAAGCCATGCGTTCTTGCTCTCTTTGCTAAAATTTGTTGTAAATTACTTGATTTGTATAAGAAGCCCGTAATAATTTAAGTAGAATTATGCTTTTATTATTTCAATGGCAAAAATATAATAATGAATGAAATATTTAATAATAAGAATACCTTGGCTTTCTTACGTATATGTTTCAATAAAGGTTGTAATGGATGTGGACCAGGTTGTGATAAAGTACCATGTGAATATTTTCTGATAGGAGGGCGATGAAAATTTCTTAAACGAATAGGTCCCATGTGTGTTTGAATAAATGGTACACGTAATTCGACAACTGGCGTTGAATGTTGAATTAAATTACCGCCGCCAACTTTCAATCGCAGAGAAGTTTCTGATGATTTAGGCATGTAATATCTAATAAAAAATAATACATTTATATTACTAAATAATAGTTTATCTAGAGAGATTTGGATTATTTTTATTCCACCTAATTAATTTTTTTCAAATCACACTTCCATAGTTTCAATTTTGCAATTTTTTCAAAAACATCTTTTGCAATCTTATTCTTCTGAGCAAGCAAAAACTCTTCCAGATTGCTGTGATTATTTTTTAAATTATAAGCGCTGTTTCTAAAAGTTGGTTTTTGGCAAAATGTTTTCCTGGGAATAAGAAAAACTTTCCATTTCTAAGAAATAGATGGATATGATTGGATAGATATATCGAACTACACCCCTCATGCTTCTAATGTTCATTGACCAAAAACTATCTACTTCTCTACCATTCCAAAGATATAAAATTGGGAAAGTTTTACTGATTTACTTATAGCTCTTTAGATAAAATCTTCATGGGAAAATCAAAATAGTATTTACAACCCAGATTTGTGTTTGTAGGAACATTTTCCAGAAAATTAAAAGCTACAGTAGTTTTTTAGCCAAATCTCTCAAATTTTAAAATCAAATTTAGTTTTTCCTTTTAATTCAATACTACTTACATGTCGTTTGAAATGTTAAATGGATCTCTATCAGGTGATTTCGTTGGCGGTGGAGGTGCATCTTCTTGTAAAACATTTATAACGCCAGCTTTGCCAAGTAAAATTTTTGATTTTTTAACATGAGGATGTGGAATTTTAATTTTTGGCTGGGGCATCGAATCTAAAAAAATTAATCTGCAATCAAAATTTTGCATGTTTCAATACTAACAATATTAATACCTGAATTTATTTTAGACGGATCGATATCATCTGGGATTCCAAGAACAATATTTTCATCATTTGGATCTAAAGTTAATATTTTTGGTTGAGGAATTTTTTCCATTTTTTCAGCATCCCAAATTACTTCATCTTCCCATTGTCCATAAACAAGTTCTTCGTTTTCAACAGGAAAAATGGAATACCATGTATCATCACCAGCTGGACCACCTCCATCAGTTTCATTTCTTTGAATGTTTCCTTGTGCTTTGTTAATAATCCTAATAATAAAGGAAAAACAAAAATTATTTACTTAAAAAATAAAACGAGTTTTATTTCTTTAGTTATTGTTTACAAATTTTGACAGTTTTCTTAATCGGAATTACATTTAATATAGAATTTCATATCATGAAAAATGCCATATGGCCTTATTCTTTTCTTTAAAACGAAAAATCACGTATAAGTTAGAATAAAAATATAATAAAAGTAGACAATACATTTGAGTTTTGTTTTGTTTTGCAAGTGGTCCAGTTAATGGTGTTGATCCAATTCGATTTCCAGATCCAATTGGGGTATTTCCAATAGTAGTTCCTGCTTTACCCGGTTGGCTAAAAGCTTGCGCCGTTCGATTACCACTACTGGGGACCCAGCCAGCAGCATTTGATTTACAATTTAATTTTTGAAGAACTTTATGTTTAATATCATTTCCATCCCAAACAACATCATCTTCCCAATGAAGTTGTGAAACCATAAGAAATGCATCTTCTGGTAATATTTCATTTAAATTTACGTTATTGTCCTCTTCTTTATAATTCTAAAATAATTAAAAATTTTTCTGTAATTTATACATCTTCATTAATAAGAGGCAATGATAATTATATCATACAATTAATTATTCACTGAATCAGCATTTCGTGCAATTTTGAGCTCTAGTTATAATAAAACTTAAAAAAGTTACAACGAGTGTTTAAACTTGGACCATTCCGAATTTATAACATTTGAAATTTAACTTAAGAAATTTAAGACTGAAAAATATTATCATACTTTATCTTTCAGTTTAAACCCATAATTAAAACCATCGCCAGTTTCCGGTACTTCTAACATATCATACCATACTTGTGCTGGACCAAACCGCCAATCTGCAACTCTAGGTCCTGACTGTTCGTTATCATTATTAAGATCTCCTTGATTATTAAAACCTGGTTTCATTTCTTTTAAAAGCTTTTCCTAGACAAAAATAATTTTTTTTCAATTTTACCTTTACGTAACATTTTTAACAAAACTTTATCATAATTATATAATTTTATATATTACCTCATCATCTGATTTACATTGTTCTGGGGTTGGACTTGAGCCATAATTTAAGGAAAACCCTTTGTGTTTATGCCTTGATGTTTCACGATCTGATCCAGAATCAGAATCACGATTCTTACCCTCGCCACTACTTCGATGATGATGTCGTTTTTTCCTACGCTTTCTTCGCACATGTCTCCAAATTTGTGGTAAGCTACTAGGTTTCCCTGGTCCAAATAATCTCGAAAATCTTAAAACCTAAAATCAAATTTAATTTCTTTTTTAAGTTGATTTTTCCTAGGGTAAGATATTAAGGTTTAAATATTACCTTATCTACTCTAAAATCTGGAAATAGTTCTGTGACATCAACATTGGCATATTTCGAAGGTAACATGGCTGCAAGTGGTGTATCAAGTTTTTTCGGAGGAGCACATTCAGCACTAGCATTTTTAATAGGTGAGCCACTTGGTGGGGGCATTAATTGTGAATCGGATCTAGGTCCTATACCTTCATCGTCTGCATCATAATCCGTAACCCCATCCCCATTTTGAACATCATTTGTATAAGATTTGAAATCATTATCTTCGGCTAATTCATTTATATCAGAATAATCAATTGCAGTAGACGACTTTTCATTGAAGTCGACATTATTTTCTGGGCTATTTTCTTGATCATTTTTATTTGATTCATTAGCATTTTCGTTTTTTTCATCTCCATTTTTATTGTCATCTTCTGTTATCATATCCTCTAATAAGTTGCCCAAACCCAGTCTAAAATTAAATTAATCAGGAATTTCATTTTTTAGAATTTATTAAATAATTATACAAACCTTCCTAAGGAGGCAAGTTGTCGTCTTGATTCATTATCAAATACATCACTTTCTAATTGACCGGTTTCATTGATATTTCCAAATAAAAATGCTGTTAAATCAATTCCTTCTTGTCCATCATCCAAATCTTCATTTCCATCACTATCGGCCATATATTCTTTCTATGTTAATACAACAATATTATAAAAATACCTCAAAAAAATTGTACTGACATTAGATGAATATTAAACCAAAATAAATAATATCATAGACAGTAATAAATACTATGATCATAGATAATAGAATAAGATTCAAGTCAGTTCATGCACCATTTAAGTGTTACCACCGTGGCATTATTTAAAATACTGTTAACGCAAAAATAAAGAGTGGATTATTTTCAATTGCGTCAATAATATGTTCAGCTGTTCATATCAAATTTCCTTACATTTAGTTAATTATTTTTTGAGTTATGCAAAAATTGAACAAAATCCCATGTATATCATTTATTATAGAGATATCATTTATTGGACGAATTTTCCTTAAGAAACAAATATAAAACTTTTTTACAATTTTAATGTAACGGACGTCGAGCGATATGAAATTTTACCTAATTTTAATCACCATTCATAATTTTATACAGATTCATTGCAAATGTGTTTTCTTATAGCCCATTAGCTTGTCACTCGTTAAATATGCAAAGGGAAAGTCATCCCACATTTAACATAACAACATTGTCAATAGCGTGCGAATGTGCCTTTTTTCCATTACAGAACACAATGTCTCATTATGCCGCATTGTGCTGAGTGTTAATTGAAACATCTATTAGTTTTTAAGCCAGCCTGCAAATAACTTAGTAGCCTATTGTTAAATTGTAAATAATGAGCATGGTACAAATAAAATAAAAATATCTATCAATTTGTATCAACTGAAAGCAAAAAAAAACTTTAAATTTAATATTTGGATTTTGGTACGACTTGCGCACAACACGTATGTATAGCTATTTCGAGTGTCTGATTGTGGAAGATAGTACTGTACAGAGCATAGTCTATATCGATAAAAATATTTTAAAGATATTATTCTCTGGTACTGAATGGTACTGTAGTTGGAATACGAGCATTATGTTGCATAATTCGCTCTTTAATTGCTATTCAGAGAATATATCGGTGTTTACCGATATAGTCTCTGTAATCGTCAATTATTTCTAAAATAAAACATTCATACCGTTTCATCATAGATTATAGATATATGTCAACCAAATAATATATTTAATTAGTATAATGTGAACTAGCCTTTATAATATTATATACTGCAGATCTTTCAATCTTACCTTCAATCCGCATTCAATTTAATAGCAGCACTTATACAATAATATTTTAAAATATTCTTGTCACGGTCTTTTCTTGCTGTAATAACACAGAATATATACCTAATTATATTCTGTGGTAATAACCACAGAATATATTTCTGTGGTAATAACATAGATATAGTAAAATATCTTAAACTAACCTAAATTTTTTGTATTTAGTAATAATTTCATAATGCCGAAAGAGCAATATCGAAACACTGATGTAGCTCGAAAAATGTAAGATTGTTACGGAACTTTAGCATCCAAACAATTATATTATCTATAAACAAGATCATTCATTTTAGATCTAGAATTACATTTGGAGTTGAGAGCCCCCAGTCCATGCAACAGAATGCACATTTACAAGTAGTGGCCAAAAATTTATACAATCAAGATGGGCAACGTACTCCAGTTCCATTTGGAGTACTTGATAGGCGAATGGTAATGATTATTGGAACGATTTTCAAATTTGAAAGTTTTAATGAGACCAAATTTTTATAGGGAACCAGCCAAAAAGATGCAAAATGTCAAACATGTGACAAAGATTTAAAAGAATGTATTGGACATTTTGGGTACATAGATTTGGAATTACCAGTATTTCATGTAGGATACTTTGGAAGTATATTAACCATTCTTCAAACAATATGCAAAGTAAATAATTCTAATTCGTTTCGTATTTTATATAGAACTCTAATACTAGGCAAATTATACTTAAAGTCTTAACTCTATAGAACTCTACACGATCTTAGAAATAAGTTAAAAGGCAACCAGAATAAAAGACAAAAAATAAAGATTTCGATATAGTGCTCGAAGTTTCAGAAATTCGTATAATCTTTTCTGTCATTAAATATCGACGCAAATGAAATCGATATTTTGCGTAACGTTAATTTTTATATAAAAATTATATTGAAATTAATCTTTATTATTTAGTCTTTTGCAAATCTTAATAGAAAGATTTTTTTTTTTAATTTTCTATGTGTTTTGGATTATAACTTCAAAGTAATTTGTGTATAAAATTTTGCAAAAAAAGCCTAATGCTTAAAATGTTAAACTTTATGTAATACAAATAAGCGTTATCTGTTACATTAATCACCTTCAGTTTGATTGGAATTAAATTTTAATTTTTAGAAATGTTCTCATGTACTTTTGAAACCAGAGGAAAAGGTAGCACTTCGTTTAAAAATTGAAAATCCAGATTTATCATATATTTTAAAAAAAGTATTACGTAAAAAAATTTTAATGAAGGCGAAAAAAACAAACACTTGTCCAAATTGTAAAGAAACAAATGGTGTTGTAAAAAAAGTTACAGCATCAATGAAAGTTGGTGTAAGCGGTGGTTCAGTACTTAAAATTGTACATGAAAAATTTCGTAGTAAAAAAGATAATGTTATTAAACAACAACTAGGTATGTGTTTTTTGGAAAAATAATTTTTCCTTTTAGTTTCTTAACTTAATGAATTTTTTACAGATGAATTTAATTTAGCAGTTGATTTGAATTCAGAACTAAAAAATGCGTTATCAACAGGCCTAATGCATATTTTAACTCCAGTTGAAACATTAAAATTATTTGAACTAATTCCAAGCTCCGACATTCCATTATTACTTATGGATACTACTAGGTAAGTGCTAGCTTTAAAAATTTAAAATTATCTATTTGAACTACTTTATACAAAGGAAATAGAAATTTGTCTAAGATATTTTTTTATCTTATAACTATAGATATTAAATTTTAGATGTTCTTATCCGTTTGAAACACTACATTAGGGAATTTGTTCGCTGCTTTCGGTGCATAATGAAAACCGAAAATTTACAACTTTGATTCTGGACTCGAAATAATGTAATACTATAAAATTTTATTTATTTGCAGAGCACACCCAAAAGATTTAATATTAACGCGGATGGTGGTTCCACCTGCTTGTATCAGACCATCAGTTGTCACACCACTTAAAGCTGGAACGTAAGTATCGAAATATGACGCATAATATTTGTCTCACGCATGTTTAATGTAAAATTAAATTCTAGAAATGAAGATGATTTAACAATGAAACAATCTGAAATTGTCTTCATAAACGATGTTATTCGAAAGCATAAACTATCAGGAGCGTCGATTACTATGTTTCAAGAAGGTTGGGATTTCTTACAATTACAAACAGCATTATATATCAACAGTGAATTATCTGGTATTCCACAAGCAATGATGCCAAAAAAACCAGGTCGTGGTCTAGTGCAACGGTTAAAAGGAAAACAAGGTCGTTTTCGAGGAAATCTATCTGGAAAGCGTGTTGATTTTTCAGCACGTACTGTTATATCACCAGATCCAAATTTAGAAATCGATCAAGTGGGTGTTCCAGTTCATGTGGCGAAAATTTTAACATTTCCAGAACGTGTTAATAAATCAAATTTAACTTTAATGAAAGAACTTGTTATAAATGGGCCTAATGTTTGGCCTGGAGCTAACTATGTACAGCAGAAAAATTCCCCGTTTAAAAAATTTTTGAAATATGGTGATCGTAATCGTTTAGCTCAAGAACTT
This sequence comes from Chrysopa pallens, assembly GCA_020423425.1. NCBI lineage: Eukaryota > Metazoa > Arthropoda > Insecta > Neuroptera > Chrysopidae > Chrysopa > Chrysopa pallens. Next base: position 30,520 of record JAEMTY010000112.1, read on the forward strand.
AAGGTATTTAAAATACATGACAAAAACAAAGTGGGCATATGTTCGCGTGTTAAAAGTTATACTTCCCTAATCTATTCGATTGTGTGGTAAATTTATGAATATAAACTGTGTGCTAAAATATGCATATAACACAGAAATGTATCACTCAAATATTAGATTTGAAAACATATGTACAATTTAACTTTATTAATGATTAAATATCTACCATCAAACTATTTATATAAATGCCTCAATTATCTGATTTGTTTATTGAATAATGGACAGATATTTTATTATAAACAAACGTTTTCATGTTAAATATATTTTACTCTTATTGAAAAAGTCTTGTAATTTTAATTAAGATAGCTGTTGAATGATAATCAAATAAGTAACTAAAAATAGGAATTGACAGAAAGTAATAAATTGGAACTAATTTGACTCATTTTCGTTGTCAAAATTATTATGAATTACTAATGCGTTGTTTTGGAGCTACTTGTTCATTTTAAATTTAAAAAAAAAAAATATATATATATATATATAAATCATTTTCTAGTTTTTTTAAACTACGCATTTTTCGAAAGTAATCTCCATGTTTTCTCTCTTGCCCAGACATTATTGTTATTATTAGAATTTTCATTTTTTTAAATTTGTGATTCATAAATAAATATGTCAAATCGATCTTAATGGTTTTATCCTGGCAAGTCATATTCGTTCAAAGACTCATTGTAATTTATTACTCTATCTTCAAGGCATGAAGATGATGATAATGGTAATTGCGCAAACACTACGTTAGGATTAAATAAAGTATAACTTAAAAAAAATCATTCTTTATTAAATATGAATTAGTAAATAATTGTTTCAAACAGCTTGGTGATATGGTTGAACGTCATTTGCGAGATAAAGATGTAGTATTGTTTAATCGACAACCAAGCTTACATAAATTATCTATAATGGCTCACCACGTTAAAGTCCACCAACATCGAACGTTCCGCTTTAATGAAAGTGTTTGTAATCCTTATAATGCTGATTTTGATGGTGACGAAATGAATTTACATTTACCACAAACTGAAGAAGCGAAAGCTGAAGCTCTAATATTAATGGGGGTCAGTATTATTTATTTCCTAATAATTGCAAACAAACATTCCTAGTTAATATTGTAAATAGAATAGAAATTGGAAAAGTCAAAATCTTAAAATTTGATCGGACATGATAATGTCATGTCGGCAAGCTAATGAAATAACAATTATAAAACAAAAATGAAATAAAGTAATGTTTCAGCATTTTAAAATAATTGGTATAATCATATATCATTTATTAATCCATCTACAATTTTGTATATAGCTTATAGATGGATATTAATAAATGACATGATATTTTTATGGAGAGGCCCCGGGACTAAGTAAGTTTTTTAGCTACTTGCTATTCCAAACACAATTTTTATCAACTTAATTCTTTATCAATTTTTTCAACTAGGGGATTACTTTAACGTTCTTAAGGTCTCCCAGAAATTTTATTCAGGGGATATAAAACTTTATTCTACTGCAAATTTTCTCTCGATTCTAAGTATTTTTTAATGATATTTAATTCCATAGCCTAGATTATCCATAAATAAAGCTTTGTGTTTTGAAATTATTTTCTAAACATTATTTTTTTCTAATTGATGTATAATTTCAGAACAAATCTAATTTAGTAACACCGCGTAATGGAGAACTTTTAATCGCTCCAACCCAAGATTTTTTAACTGGATCGTATCTTTTAACTAAAAAAGATAATTTTTTAACACATGTTCAAGCTTGTCAATTAGCAGCAACATTATTAGCTGGAGCTGACGCACATCAACATATTGATCTTCCTCCACCTTGTATTCGTAAGGTAAATATAATTAACTCAAAATTATAATGAAATAGAAATTCAGTAAACAATTTTTTAGCCTAGGATAATGTGGACTGGTAAACAAATATTTAGTCTTATCTTTCGACCAAATAAGAACTGTCCGGTTAAAGCAAATCTATTTTCTAAGGGAAAATCGTATACTAAAAATCAAGAATTTTGTGTTAAAGATGGTTTTGTTTTAATAAGAAATTCAGAATTACTAGCAGGCACTGTGGATAAAAGCCATTTAGGTTCAGGTGGTAAAGGTGGCAATATATTTTATATAATATTACGTGATTTTGGACAAGAGTACGCTATAAAGTCTATGTGGCGATGTGGTAAGTTATGAAGACAGGGTATGAATACTAACTAAGGAGAGCTTTATATTAAAATTTCTTAAAACTATTTGTATTCTTATGAAAGAAGTATTATGCATGGACTCTTTAGGAGACATTAACAGTGAAGTAATGTAATGGGTGGGTCCTCTTTTTTGATTTTAAAAGTTACTTATATAATATCAAGTGTGAACAGTTTAATTGTTAAGATCGCGATCCCACGTTTTAATCTGAAGTTTTATAGATGTTATCAAAAGAACATGTTACAGAATTATCTAATGTTAGCTATAAAATCATAGAGCTTCAAACTTTTATATGAGGGTTTGAGAAAAATTATTTATTTTTACTTTTAAGTGCAATAAAGACGTGTATTTTAAACACGTTAAAAAGTACTTTTTTATTTCTGATATTGATAATGGTGAGAAAAAATCTTTAAAATACAACAAACTCTGGATACAACTTTGACCTAAATAATACATATTTATAAAACTAAAATACATGCCAGAACAATCTTAAGATATTATTTTACAAGCCTATCGTATCTATATATAAATGAGATGGCAAAATTTTTAAAAATAATTCATTTTATTAATTATAGGTCGTCTTGCATCAACTTATCTTATGAATAACGGATTTAGTATTGGTATCGTGGACGTGACTCCAAGTGCAGTCCTAGAAAGAGATAAAAGCATGCTCGTAGAACAGGGGTACTGAAATACATACATAAATTTAAAATTGTCAACTTATAATTAAAAATGTTTATTAGGTATTCAAAATGTGATGAAATGATTCGAGAATTGCAAGAAAATAAATTGCAATGTCAACCTGGATGTACTCCTGAAATGACCTTAGAAAATCAAATATTAAGCGAATTATCCGTAATTCGTGATCGTGCTGGCCAAGCCTGTATTAATCAGCTTGACCCAACAAATGGGCCATTAATTATGGCTTTAAGTGGGTCTAAAGGTAAAATAAATTAAATATTTTTAAAAGCTTTGAAATTAGCTTGAAAATTTAATAATAGTGAAATTTAGTAGATTGTAAAATAATAATGAAAGTCATTGAATGATTCGTAATTTATTCGTAATCATAGGGAGATTTCAGGCAAGGGAAGCTAAAAATTTTTATTACCCTATATTAACTTATATCAAAGCTCGAACTGTCGATTTATTAAAATTACGTTAGCAATCATCAATATTATGTGTCCATTTTCTTTTCAGGATCTGTTATTAATATTTCACAAATGATTGCATGTGTTGGACAGCAAGCCTTGAATGGTAAACGTGTCCCTAATGGTTTTGAAGACAGATCATTACCACATTTTCATCGTCATTGTAAGTTCTACATAAATTATATAAAATTTCTATAATGAAATATTTATTTTATTTCATAGCAAAAACTCCAGCGGCTAAAGGATTTGTACGTAATAGTTTTTATTCTGGTTTAACAATGACTGAATTTTTCTTCCATACGATGGGAGGTCGAGAAGGTTTAGTTGATACTGCTGTGAAAACTGCAGAAACGGGATATATGCAACGACGATTAGTTAAGGTATATTTAATAAGTTCAATATCATTAAAAAAATTTTAAATAATAAAAATTTAAATATTTTAGTCTTTAGAAGATTTAGTTGTTCATTATGATAAAACAGTACGGAATGCAGAAGGTGATATTGTACAATTTGCATATGGTTGTGATGGATTAGATCCCACATATATGGAAGGTAATCACTATGTTCAAAAATAAAGTAGCAAAAGTACAAAGCAGTAAACTACGAGTACTATAATTGAATCATAGTTTCATTTTCGACTATTTTTACCAACTAGATAAAACCAATGGGCTTTAAGATGTAAAAAGCTGAATTCAATTTAATCGTAAAACGTAGTTATATTTTTTTATAAGGAATCATTTACTTAAAACGTAAAACGTACTTTGTTCATACGTAAATATTTCAGTACAAAATTTAATATTAAAGAGCCAAAAAATGGCACTGTGAAATAACAAAAACAGCACTTATTATTGAATTCTATAGAAATTGATTGATGGATTTATTATATTTCTAAATATTTTGTCTCTTTGGATAGGGATTTCCCTATAGCTTCAATAATTACTGAAGAATAATTTTTATCATTTTAGTATAAATCATTTAATATATTCAGCGTAATAAAATATTTACATTCAATATTATTTAAATTTTGATTTAAATGGATATAAATCCTTAAAAATATAAAAACGACAATAATTTAAAAATAATTTTTTAGGTAATGATTGTCCTGTAGATTTTTCACGAGTTTTGGAGCATGTTAAAGCTTGCCATTCTTTTCGTAACGAAAAACCTCTACCGGGTGTTCGTATTAAAAAACTTGCTGATTATATGCTGGGTCCATTTAACGATGATGTTGATACATCATCAACAAAAAAAAAACGAGTATGGATAAGTAGAGTGAATGCTAAACAATCAACAGTTATGGATAGACCAGAAGTGAAAGGGAAAAAAAATGTGGAAGAAATCCCAAAAGAATTATCAAAAACATTAACGAAAAATGATAAAACCAAAATTAAAGAGGCAAAAGAAACTATTAGTGAATGTGTTGATGATTTTCGGAAACAATTACGGTAAGATATTATTAAAAGAAATTGCTTGTGAAAAGTTTTTATAGATCCAATATTAGTGCTTAACGGGCAAACAAAAGTTAAACGCTGCATAATTCAAGTATTTATTTCCGAAAATACGAAATTATTAATTACCGCTCATTTTTTCTATTTTAAATTATCAATATTAATTAATATTAATCATTCCAGCTTACAAATGTATCTGAACTTACTAGTATAGTTCTTTCACTATCCGGGATTTAAATACAAGTTAACTTTCAAATTACCTTGAAAAAGTAAAATCAAATTTAAACATTTTCAAAGGATCTTTGACTTAACTGCAAACTGATAACTTGGGAATACAACTAAATTTAAGAATTTATAACAAGCTTTCTTGGAAACTTAACTGGATGTATTGCAATGGAACTGAATAATAAGATAACTCTTGTATTTTTTATTTGAATCATTTTATCTGAAAAATTATAGTTTCAAAGATATTCACGTGCAAGTTGTAAATTAGGATATACAAATTCTTAATTCAGATAAAATGTTCATAATATAATTATGAGCTTCATGGTCTTTATTACTTTTATATTTCTCTTTAAAAAAAAGAAATTATACAAAGTTGTCCAATAAACAAACAAACCTTTTTTTTATTAGCATTCTATGATTAATATCTTTCGAATACAATCCATTATCAATTCATTATTTTTAGTTACTTTATGTATTGTGTAGCAGTTAAAATTGATAGTGTTGATGACATATATCAAAATGCAAATGCAACTACTGCAAAAGAAATTAAAAGACTTACGTTAGGCCAATTAATTGAATTTTTGAAAATGTGCAGTTTGAAGTATATTCATTCAATGGTTGAGCCAGGTATTTAAATTTATTTAAATAAATTTTAAATTCGTAACCAAAACCATTTTTTTAATGATTGTATTTATTTATCTAGGAACGGCAGTTGGAGCATTAGCTGCCCAAAGTATAGGAGAACCTGGAACTCAAATGACATTAAAAACCTTCCATTTTGCTGGTGTTGCTGCTATGAATATTACTCAAGGTGTGCCACGGTAAGTTGAATGATTTTATTTTAGCGTATTAATACAGTATTAATACAATATATTTTTTAAAGAATTAAAGAAATTATGAATGCTAGTCAAAAGATTATGACTCCTATAATCATAGCGGAACTTGAAGATCCTTATGATCAAGAATTTGCTCGACGTGTTAAAGGACGGTTAGAGAAAACTACTGTAGGCGAGGTAAGAAATATATATATATATATATATATATATATATATATATATATATATATATATATATATATATATATATATATATATATATATATATATATATATATATATATATATATATATATATATTAATTAAATATATATCATAAACTATATATATAGTTTATGATAGTTTTCCCTTTAGCGTAAGAAAGAAGTTAGATTTATTTTCAGGACTTACAATTGAGCAAGAAAATTATAAATACACGACGTTTAAAGTGTGTTACGTACTTTACAAAATTTATTTTTATGTAATTAAATCAAACATTGTTTAAATTTAAATATATTAAAAATAGATATGAAAGAAACAGGTCATCGCATTTTTTTTATAGAATATGCATAGGTGTTATGTTTTTACATTAACCTCTGCGTAGAAGATGTTATGGCATCGATCAAAAAGGTTTAGCATTTATTTATTTTGTGAGTTTAACATACCTACCGATTTATTCCAGTTCCGCACGAATTGACTGTAAAATATTTGAAAAATTAAAATCAATTTAATGTTGGATTAATAAAAATAATTTTAGGTTTCATCTTACATTGAAGAAGTTTACACACCCAGCGAGTGTTTTTTAATTATTAAATTGGATTTAGATAGAATACGTTTATTAAAACTAGAAGTAAATGCTGATTCTATTCGTTACTGGTAACGTAATATTGATAACAGTTTAAGGAAGGCTTAAAAATGCATACTTATTCAAGCTTAAAACATTTCAGCTTATGTACTTCCAAATTAAAATTGAAGCCATCGCAAGTTGAAGTAAAAAGTGAATCAATCATTATAGTTTATCCAAATTGTGCAAAAGGAACCAGTAAATTAAATTTTGCTCTATTATCATTAAAAATAGCCATTCCACAAGTAATTATCAAAGGTGTAAAAAGTATTAATCGTGCTGTAATTGAGCATACAAAAGTGGATGGGCGACCAGGGTATCGTTTAGTGGTTGAAGGTGATAATTTAAGAGAAGTAATGGCAACTTATGGTGTAAAAGGAACACACACTACATCAAATAACACATATGAAGTATATACAACCTTAGGAATCGAAGCTGCACGTATTACTATCATGAATGAAATTGATAGTGTTATGAAAGGTCATGGTATGAGTGTGGATTATCGTCATATCATGTTGTTAGCAGCACAAATGACCCACACGGGTGAAGTTTGTGGAATTACTCGACATGGACTTGCTAAAATGAAACAATCTGTTTTAAATTTAGCTTCGGTATGTATTCTATAAATATTTAAATTTGAACTTTTCGTTTTTTTACATAATTTATATACTTATAAAAAAATATATCTCCAAAAAATGTGCATGTTGAATAGTAATTTACCATAATAATTTTATTTTTGAAAAATTTTTATTTATAAATTAAAAAATTTCACTATTCTTATTTTAAAAAATTTCGTGTTTAAAATTCTTAAAAAAAACTAATACGTTTAAAATTTAATACTCGTGAAGCAAACACTCCAGAGTGAAAAGTAGTTTTGTGCTACTAAAGTTTAAAATTTACGGACACCAATGCGTTTTTGTTATTATAACATCAAAATAACATTACATGCATATTAGAAATATAAAAAATGAAGCCAATATGAGAAAATTCCTTACTAAAAAGCAAGTATAGATGAAAAAAGTACGAGAAAATATGCGGGTTAAAATAGCATACATAATCAAAATTTGAATACGAACAGAAATAGAGTTTAAATTGTTGATTTTTTTTAGTTCGAAAAGACAGCTGATCACTTATTTGATGCAGCATATTACGGACAAGCAGATAAAATTAATGGTGTATCGGAAAGTATTATTGCGGGTCAACCGGCACCTATTGGTACAGGAATTTTTGGTTTATTACATAAACCACAAAATGTAGAAATGCCTTCAGAAGTTCGACTTTTATTTGATGATGCTTTGAGCAATGAAGTTACAACCGATGTTTAAATTTTATAAATAATGAAATAAATTTATTTTTTAAATTAATGATTTTGTAAATTGAATGTTTTGATAATAAAATTATTTTAAAAAGATTTGCTGTTCTATTTTTTTGAAGATTTTATTATTCCAGGAGGAATATTCTTCATAGATAGCTATTGAGGTTTTTTTAATTCAGTCACAGAAAAAATAACGGTTTATGTATAAGTAAAATGTGGTTGCATCAGAAAGTCGCATCAACTGAGTTACATTTCATGATGATTTATAACTTGATTGAAAAAATTACGCATAAATTATATCGTTGAAAATCATTTCGCTTATATATTATATAATGATCAGGCAAAGAATACATTATTGGTCTATGTCATATACGTTAGGTTGTATATTCTATGGTGCCATAGTAAAACATTACAGTGATGTAGAGAATGCATTCTTAGAAATTCGATTCATTCTATCGAATTTGATAAATGAAATTTTTTTATTTTCTGGTATAGGAGATTCATACTGTATTTAGCTAAGATTTCAACGAAATAGTAGCAAAAATAATTACTCATAATAACTTCAGCTATTTTCCATAGACTACAAAAATGCAATCAGTTATTATAAGATTTTTAGATTATACATTATTATGAAACACTCCATCTATTACAAGTTTTATGTCTATGGTGTTTAAATTTTTTTATTTTTTAATTATACCGGTAGTTAGAGTCTGTCTTCGTTAGCATGAATGTTCAACCAAAAAAATTGTGAAAATTGGGATAATCTTTTTGTTTCTAATTTCGATATGATCTTTTTAGAGTAACTTTGAACTAAAAATCACAAAAATAATATCCATTTAAGGATTGGATGTGTAGTTTTTGAGATATTACTTGAAATCTTTTTCTGAGACGGATATGAAGCAAATTCAAGCAATATCTCAGAAACTAGCTATCTGATCTTTAGATAGGAGTTCCTTCTGGCTTTTTAAAAATACTTCATAAATGAACTTATAAACTTAAAAAATTACAAGAAGATTACTATTTGCACAAAATTAAATATTTATTTTGTAAATAGTTCACAAAATCTTTTGAAATGCAGTAAATCTCATATTTTCTAATCAGGAAAAATATTTGCAAACATGGATTATTGTTGAAAACATGATGGCACGGCATTGTAGCCTCCCGTCAAATTCGAGAAAAAGTCTACTTCTGCTTTATCTATATTTTCTATGAACTCTACGTACCAATGAGTTCTTTCTTATTAACCTTCTCATTACTTACAATTTAGGTTCTTTCTCTACTTACAATTTGTGTTTCTACATTATTTGGGGCTAATCTAATGTATTTATATTACAGATTTTATCAAAATAAATAAATTGTTTAATTTGAATACAAATATAATAAACCTTTTGGGTTCGTGTTTGGGTTAAAAAAATTTTTTTTTTTGTGGTTTGACCCACGTTTGACCAATTATTTTTGACAGCTTTATGACTGACAGTGATAATTTCTTCCAATAACCAAAATGTTGTGTTGCCATCTTTTTGGCAATAATAATATAAATTTTACAATAACCTGTAGATAAATCACAATTTATTATCAAATTTTTTTGGATATTGGAAATATATACGTAATCAAATTTTATTACATTTATCAAAAATGTGTGTTAAAATATTTTTGAATTAAAAACTACAATGGCTATTAAAAACAAAATTTGTAACCTGAATAGTCATTAAAAATTATATTAAATATATGCTAAAATGTAATAGATGTAAAATATTTTCAAAAATATGTTTAAAAATCGTGAATATATATCGTTATTAGTCGCAGATCAAGATAATAATTCGATAAAATCGAAACGAAGTATTTGGAGGGTAGGTGTTAATGTATTTTTTCTTAACAATAAAATAAAATTGGGATTTTCATTTCTAGTTATGGAATCAGTTATCTAGATTACAGCGAACATTACTCTATATTGTATTAATATTGAGTATAATTATAAGTTTGTATATACTTTCAAATATTTTCGAAACGGAAAATAATAAGTTAATAGAAAAACATAGTCCAATTGTTGAGTTTAATAATGTATTACCACAGAGCTATTCAATCAAACCAAATAGTAAAGTGGATGTGGAAAATAATGTTAGGCAAGGTGTACAAGGAGTTTTAGAACATCCAAACAATCAAAATGTAAATGTGAAGGATGATACGCCTAAATATTTTACTGGTATGATATTTATTTTTAATAAGATTAATTGACTTTTAGTTTACATTGAAAAAAACGAACAAATAAAATTTCTTGTTTGTCTATTCTACAAAGAAATACCGCTTAAATAATTGTTCAAAACCGACGAATCGATTTTAGAATAAGTTTAAAATTTCAGAATATTTAATTTATTCGTAAAAAAAGTTAAAGTTATATGAAAATCTATAATTCAGAAATTTGTTCTTTGTACTCAAAATCTCGGTTTCTGATCGATTAAAAGCGATTATTTTCTAACCAGCCCTACTTTTTTGCCTTAGATCTCGTTTTTTTTTTCAATTTAATTGACTCCATTACCACTTCCGATCTATCCCTTCTAAAAATTAGCTAATGTGAAATGAATTCATTATTCTAAATGATTCATAACATTATCTGGAAGTATGTTGTATAAAATCAGTAATATTAAAAAAAAAATTTTCTAGGTCCTACAAATACTCGACAAACAGCTGTTGTAAATGCATTTAAACATGCATGGAAAGGTTATAAAACATACGCATGGGGGCATGATCACTTGAAACCTATTAGTGCGAGCTACAGTAATTGGTTTGGAGTTGGATTAACCATAATTGATTCTTTGGATACTATGTATATAATGAATTTACAAGATGGTATGAATAGCAATTAAAATATTGAATTTCATTGACATAATATTACAAATATTTTTAGAGTATGAAGAAGCTCGAGAATGGGTAGAACAAAAATTAACATTCGATATACCAAATGATGTTAATCTCTTTGAAATAACCATTCGAGTTTTGGGTGGATTATTGAGTATATATCATTTGACTTCTGACAAAATGTACTTAGATAAAGCAGTAAGTTTTTTTTTTTTTTTTTAAGTTAAAATTAAAATATAAAAATAATTTAAATCGAAGATTTAGTAAACCATTTTTAAGTTATTTCGTAACTTCAATTCATTTGAAATTATAAATATCAAATTTTTTTATAGAGCTATTTAATATTCTTTGAGCTAAAATTGTATTAAAATAGAATTGTTTTGTTTGAAAATGTTTAATGTTTACGATGCTCAAGATCTGAAATTTGTTTACTATTCAAAGAAAATACTCTTACTCTTACTGACAAGAAAATTAGTTTTAGGGTAGTTCTCACATCTATCAATATTCAACTTAAAGTTTCCATTGAACTAAAAATCTCAATTTCAAAGTTGAAATACATAAAAACACTTTTTCAAAATTTTAATATTTATTATTTTGGTTAATATTTATTAATTGCTATCAACTATTCAAGATGAAACATATCAAAATAAAAAAAGATATAACCAAACGCCCTGTAATATTTGCTTAACAACTTTATAATTGTCGTTATTATGTTATTTTGAGAAATTCTCCAACCGTCTCGAAAATTTTCTGACCAAATAAGAATATTTAGTAGTACCATAAACATACTCCCTTATAATTCAATTATATTCAAGTTATTCTCAAAGAATACATTAATGGCTACAGCTTCAAGGTTTTTTGTTTTTTTGTTTGTTACTTTAATGGTTTTGAGAAATTCGAAATTAAAAAAACAAACTGATAAAAATTTTTTCTTTAAAATCAGAGATTTTTATTTTATATATTTTAGTATAAATTCTAATTAAAATAAGCATTTATTTTTAGCGAGATTTAGGTGAGAGGTTATTACCTTGCTTCAATACGGATTCTGGTATTCCATATTCAGATATTAATTTAAGAACTGGGCTCGCACATGCACCAAAATGGTCACCAGACAGTAGCACATCTGAAGTGACAACAATACAGTTAGAATTTCGTGATTTATCCCGATGTACTGGTGATTCTCGATTTGAGGTATCCATAATTGTATTTCAATTTTAAAATTAAGGAATGTTGAATGGAAAAACATAAACAATTTTTGTTTTTTTTTTTAATTTAGGAAGTGGCTTCCAAAATATCTGATCATGTTCATGAATTACCAAAAAAGCATGGTCTTGTTCCTATTTTTATTAATGCAATTAGTGGAAAATTTAGACAATATTCTACAATTACTATGGGAGCACGAGGTGATAGCTATTATGAATATTTATTAAAACAATGGTTGCAAACTGGTAAAACGATAGATTAGTAAGTATTTTATTAAATAGTATCAAAATCCTACAATAATCCAAGAAAGGATATAATAAAATAAAAATTTAGAGATCCGTAAATTTTCGATTTATATTGTGTCTTATGAGCCATTTTTAAATAGAACCTACCAGAAAGCTAAAAAAATTCTATGTTAACATACTCATCAACAAAAAATTTTATTATCCATATAAATTATGTTAATATCTAGAATTTATATTTCATATGTAATATATTATATTTATTTTAGTTTTCGAGATGATTACTTACAAGCTATGAAAGGTGCTCAGGATGTATTAATGAAACGTACTCCAGCATCAAGTTTATTATTTATTGGTGAATTATTAGGCTCCGATGATAATTTCAAACCAAAAATGGATCATTTAACTTGTTATTTATCAGGTACTTTAGCACTTGGTGTTCATAATGGTTTGCCACGACAACATCTATCTATAGCAGAAGATTTATTAACTACATGTTATCAAATGTATGCTAGGCAACCGACATTTTTGGCACCTGAAATTGCATACTTTAATATACAGGTAAATTATTAATATTAATATTTTTAAAGTGGTTATTATTTTGAGACAAACTATTTTTAATTTTGTTATTTAGTTATTTTTTTTTATTATAAAAAAAATTAACATTTTGAAATTTTAAGTGACACATTCCAAAATTTTTCGAAATTCGTGAAAGAAAACACCTTTCTTATGAAAACTTTCATTTAAAGCTCTAAGTTTATGTATAATTAAGCCACACAATAACTCCTAGATATATATTTTTCAAAAACTTCGTGTGTTGGCGGAACTAATTATCATTGCCCCGAAATTCAATTAAACGCCGCTAAAAAATAATGGCATATATTGACTACCAAAGAGATGCACAAAGTTTTAAGTTATATTTGAGCCATTTTATATAGCTTTATAAGGAAATATTCTTGGCTTTGTGATATGCTTACTGATATTCTCGAGTTGTCTGAAATAATGTTTGCCTTCTCTACTAGTACCCTAATAGAAGTATGTTGTAGGCTTGATAATACGTTCATGATATGATGCTTCAGTTGAATTTTGAGAAAAAATCATTATGTGTGCTTTATTTTCATTCTGTACTTATAATAATAATCTTTTTTCATTAAAGGATAAAACTGCTGCAGATTTATATGTAAAATCAGGCGATTCTCATAATTTACTTAGACCAGAATTTATTGAAAGTTTATGGTATATGGCAGAAATAGTACCTGAAAATCGTACTCGATATCAAGAATGGGGTTGGAAGATATTCCAAGCATTTCAAAATTTTACAAAAGTTACAAATGGGTATACATCAATTGCAAATGTTCGAAACGTAAAACAAACACGTCCATTAGATAAAATGGAATCCTTTTTTTTAGCAGAAACATTAAAATATTTGTATTTATTATTTAGAGACGAAAATCTGGAAATAAGCTTAGATGAATATGTAGTCAATTCTGAAGCACATTTCATACCAATAAAGTTTTAATATATTAAAATGATGTGTAATTTTTTAATACCATTTAGAGATATTTTATTTTGAATCAGCAGCGTAAGAAATGAATATATACTTAAAAAAACTTTTCTTAATCATAAATATAAATGCATATAGGATTATAGCAGCATAGCATAGTTCTAGATTATCTTAGATTAGTGCTAAAACGAAGAAACTTCTCAAAAAAATATTTTCGAATATTGACTGATTTACCGATTCTACGAAGTATATGTCGAAAATAACCAATGTATTTGAAAATAACGTTGAATAAATTTAAAAAATGGTTAAAATTTTATATTCTGACTTTATTTTAAATTTTAAAGAGAATTTTCACAAAATGTTAATATAATTAGGTTGACGAATTTGATCTTCGAACTCAGTTTCGATATCAGCTTATCAGTTGAGCTGCAGATATATTATTTACATATGAAATATAATTTAAAAAATGAAAATAATTATTACAATTTATCATATCTTAAACTTTTTAAAACTACACCAACCCTATTAGCTAAATAAAATTAAAATCTCTGTTTTTAACCGCCGACAAAAAAACAAACATCATAAACTATACCGATTTGATACACTCGTTTGAACGTTTGAAAATCATTTTTTTTCTTGTAAAGATTTTGAAAATATTCCGTAGTAAAACAAAAAAGAATGAAATGGAAATATCAATTTTCTGTTAATTGCAATGAAACCCTAATCATTCCAATAAAAATTAATAGGACTTATTTGGGTTATTAAATTTGGATTATTTCCCTTAAGTTCTATGTTTTATGGCTATATACTAAATTCAAGGAGACTTCCACGGACAGATTTTCTAGTTATAAGAGTGATAGTGATTTAATTTGTTTCTTATCGAAGTACAAAAATTCAAGAGACCCAAGGCCAATATTTTTTTTAATTTTACATCTAATTCGTCTCAGAGATCTAATAAAATTAATAACTATTTTTTAAATTTTTAATTATTTTTATTTAGATTTTAAAAGATAAAAAAGCATTTCTAAACTAATAATATTATAAAATTATAGAAAAGTTTAAGTATTGATGTATAAATGCATTTATTTGTATAATGCACAAGGCAGGTGATTTGTATTGCATTATATATATATATATATATATATATATATATATATATATATATATATATATATATATATATATATATATATATATATATATATATATATATATATATATATATATATATATATATATATATATTTGTTGTTAAGTGCCCTGGAATAAACTCTGACATGCTTTAAGTCACGCCTATTATTAAACAGTTATTATAACTCTAGGTAAAATATTATGAATGAAATTTCACAGGATTGGGCATCCAGATGGAACAACAGATAATACCCACGAACAATTCTGCAATACAATCATCGATTGATTTGAAATTAGGTAATAAGAAATAACTACTTTTTTTAAACAAACTCATAACCACACGTAACATATTATATATGATAAGAGCTAAAGCGTGAGAGAGAAAATTCTAAATTTATTTTACAATATGTACGTGATACGGAACCAAATTTGATAAAAATAGCTGCAACATGTTGTTTTATGCTATTCCGTATTAATAGCAGGGACCTGTTTATTGTATTCTGCGTCGATCAATAGCATGAATAAAGTAGATGTATTACTAGACCAATAACAGCTTTCTTTCAACACAGTTTTCACCAATCGTTTGCTAGCAAACAGTAAACAGAATAATAGTAATATAACAATTTCCACCCCCACTTCAGTAAAAAGCTCAATCGCCGAGTTTCATTCAGAAAATCTGTAGGTGTTTATAGAGAAATATATAATGACGTCAAAGGGAGGCAAGTATAGCATAGTTATATATAAGGGTGCGTCATAAAGAACACGTCATTCTGTCTGTTGCTCTCCACTTAAAACAATTTTAAATGTTTCGAAGAAACTAAAAATATTAAAATCCTCAAAAAAGGAAGTGTTTCTGTTTTAAAAAAAATACAAATAAACAATTATTTATAAGATTTACCCTAGTGCAACTAAATAAAAGGTTTGAATTTGATTTATAATTATCCCTTTTATTATTTATTAGAACAATATTGTAGAGCTTCTTGTTTTTTTTTATATTTTAATTAAGTATTGTTTTACAAATTATTATTATTAATTATTTTGAAATGTATTGCCAAGAAGCGAGATATATTAGGTCATAATGGATGTTTGTTGATTCGAAATTAATTGAGTGTGTTATATATCTATATACTCGTAGATTATTTTTGTGAATGAATGCAAAAACGATGCGCACTGTTTGGGGGTAGGTAGGCACAAGCGCTACCTGTTGTTATAACACAAATATCTAGGTCAACTATCCGTTTTTTTTTTAAATATATGGTACCTTGCTGGAATGTAAATTTTTTTTTTGTTGCTGTATATATAGATTTTGTCCTATTTTTAGAAATTTTCCCAGTACGTAGTTAATAATCATTTTGTACCAGATGTTGTTTAGTTTTGATGTTTAGTTAAATAAATAGATTTTTGTCATTAGTATATTACTTTTGTTTTTGTATGACTGATTATGTACAAATTCGCAGCGGAGATAATTCTGCGATTTTTGGGTCGAATACAATAAAAAAATGAATGAAAGATTTGTATAGTCATTAATAATTACGCCATAAATTATAAATAATGAGTCCTAAAAGTGCACAATTAGATGTTAGTAATCAAGCCTTTATTTTGTACTTCACAACCTGTATTTTACTTATGTAATCAAAGTAGTATATACCTACATGTTTTAGCCTATTTGTATATTTTTTTTATATACTTTTGTATCCACTGTTTTTTTCCCCCTTTGTTTCCCTTTTTCCCTTTAGAATATAACTGATTTGTTTCCTTTAGAATATAACTGATCATAAGATAAAATCAAATGCCATTAATAAATAAATTCATTATAGACACTCTAACAATGTCAATAATGACGTTTTCAGTTTTTTTAAATTAGGCAACTTGTAATACGTTAACGTAACTAGAGAGTCTGTATTCAATCAACAATACAAAAATTAGTTCAAACTACGTGAAAAATACATGAAACAAGACTCGACTTCAATGTTTGTTTACAAAGTGATTGTAAAGCTTTGCATAATAAATTCATTTTGAAATTGAATTTTGCCCTAATACCGTTAATTGTAATAAGTTAAATAAAAGATCATTAATAATTTCATAATATGAAATAGAAGCATAATTAATTATAAAGAAATTTTGAACCACATAAATCAGATTGAGAGTAGAATATACACACCACGCAATTTTTTTTTTTTTAGATTTCGTAATTTAAAAAAAATTACAACAGTTTTTAATGCACCTTTAAATCGATATATAAATTAAAAGAGATATATAATTCTCATTCAATTTCATCTTAGACTATAGAGCAATATAGGAGAAAGGACCCAAATATTGGATACTTCTTGAAAATTGGGTAAAAATAGTATCAAACGTTGTCTTATTTATATGAAAATTAAATCACAGAATCTTGGTTCTATAGACTATAAGAAACTCAAATGATTTAAGGAATAAAATTTTAATATTAAACACAGGGTTTCGTTTTTTTAATTTAATTCGAAATTTAAGGATCAACGTAGTGGGCTCCTAGAATATTGGATAATCGGTAATATCTCAATATCGGATATCTAATACTATGATAATCTAGTACCATATTTTACATAATACATTATGCAAACAAAATAAATACAAAGTATAATTCAAAATCGGATATTCGATATTAGGCAACTGGAAGTATCTGATAATGGTGAATTCTTTTGTGTTTCTTTTCCAATAAAACATGATTTATTGCATAAGTCAATTAATAAAAAATAACAATGGAAAGATATTATAAGTATGTACTTAATTTTAATAAATACATTTAAATGCAACTATTGCAATTTTTACGTAGACAAAAGTCAAATACTTTTAAATTTTGTCGCCATTTTAGAGTTATTTTATTGTACGTGTTATAGTTCTAATTAGTGAGTATTATTAGTAAATTAAATGCACGATAGATAATTTTACTTTCTATAAGAGATATTCGAGTATCCGGAATTATGCAACTATCCGAAATTCGAGTTCTTTTCCCTATTTGAATTTCATTTATCTGTTTGGATGACGATTCGCCGCAATAGATCAGATTTTTTTTTTATAAATCAATAAATTATCTTAGAATGCTTGCAATGAATTTATTTATATGATTTGTTCTAGAATTTTCGGGATAATCTACATATGACAGTCTACAGATATGAGTCCATAAATATATGTTTGATTTCTTTTTTTGTTTCGAAAAATACGATAGGAAAGTAATCTGAACAATAATTTGTTTCATCTCAATATACTAAAACATTTCCATAGGAATGATTAAAAATTTCTAGTTCTTCTATACTGCAAAATTATAATCTGTGTGCAGAATCAATGTAAATAATTTGTCTGGTTTCTATGTCGTAATAGATTATGGACAAACTGGAAAGATTATCTAATAGTATTATTAAAAAAATTTAGTTTTTTTTATTTGAGTATTATTAATAACGAGGCTGGATTATTTTCCCGTATGCAACGTTACCAACATAAAAAAATTGTTATTTCGAGCTGGCAAAAATTTTGCTATAATAATAATAACAAGTCCAGATCTGTTCATTCTTTATACTTTTTACCATAAAAACTATAGTTTAAATTAGGAAAAAATTGTTGAACGTAATGTTCGTAAAATTTTTCATTAATTAAAAAACATAATAATCATGGAAGAAATTTTGTGCAAAAACTAATTCTTTTGTAAATTACACCACAAAATATATTCCTTTTATTAGAAACAATCGTGTATATTAAATACATGCAACTTGCAATGCAAAGGAGTTGAAATTCTTACATAAATATGTCCATCTAGGACATATTGCATATCGGTTTGTTTTGTATTGATTCAGGGAAAATAAATCAATTTATATAGTATAATGTACAATTTTGATAAATGCGTTTTTTGCATTCTATTGAGAAACATGTTTGAAAAATTTGTGACCTATAATTAGTCGTGCGTCGGTGATGCACTAAATGCGCATTGTTTTTAAAATTCGTTAAAAATTGATATAATTTCATGAAAATTAGTATATAAGAGCTAATGAGGTTGTTGATTACGATAAAAATATTTTAAACACTCGAAGGTTGTACAAAATACACACAATTATGCATTTCTGTATGGACTTTTAACAGCACATTTCAAAGTGCTTTAAAACAATAAAATTGTATTTTTAAAGTTACATATAGGTATCTGAAATAAAGAAATAATAATTTTACAAATTTTTAACAACTAAACAATTACATATAGTGCTATAAAAGGCATTTTTATCGTAATTGGTGACCTCAAAAGTCCTTAGATACTAATTTTTATTAAATTATATTAATTTTTAACAAATTTAAAAAAATTATGCATTTCTTTGATACATCATATGCATTACCGGTGCATTTATGAGCAAGCCGCGCCCAATTCCCAAGGACTTCGCAACCCTATAATTCTGTACTATCCAGGCTCCGAGCGAACCAACGACAAATGCAACTAGTGAGACCTTATAGCCCTTCGATGATAACTCAGCAGCAAGTGGGTAATATTTTTCGAGCTTTTGTTGTCGAGCAACCTCTAAGG
>JAEMTY010000113.1:0-50000 GCA_020423425.1 Chrysopa pallens
TTTAGTTTTATTGATCAATTTTTTTTATTCTAAGAAATGTTTGGTAGAAAGAAAACATTTTAAAAAAAGGAAAGATTGATAATAGTTCATTTATAAAGAAATGATCTGGAAAAAATCAATTTGAGACAAGGAAAAGGGAATTTCGTACTTGAGTATAATTATAGTAAGCACCCTGTATTAGTTTATTATAATTTCATATGGTGTCCACACTACTGGGAAAACTGGAAATGTGGGAATTTTAAACTTCTAGATAAGTTAAGGAATTTTAGCATAAATCCTCAAATTTTTTCAAAAACTAGGAAATTTTCTCATGAAACAATAAAATCGATAAATCAGCAAGTTAAGATAACAACTAGCAGTATTAAGTGTTTATATACATAACGGCGGAGAAACTGTGGGCTTTTTGTGTGGCCACTGGTCTTTTACTGCAACTTGAGCCAGAATGAATCCTGGCCTTTAGGTGATGGAATTTTCTAAAGGAAGGTAACGCAGTGCGGTTGCCCTCTTATTATCGTATCTTAATTGATGTCGCATAGATCGATCATACGAAAATGAACTAAAATTAAATAATTCTCTGAACACTATTATACCAAAGTTTTATTAAGCTTTCAATATTTTGTAGTGTTCAAATTAATAAAATTTAAACTAAATTTAATATACTCTTATATGTTCAAATATATATATATGCCGGATATAAAAATCTGAAAGGAAGGAACAGTATTTCGTTGATTTTTCAATAACTCATTTTTAACGTAATATAATACTTAAGCAATTTTTTATTTTTTTGTTACAGTAAGATGACGTCACGAATATCAGTATATGTAATATTAATAGCATGTAATTTAATATCTTTCGCATCACAAAATATAATAAATAATAATATAGATGAAAATCCAACAATAGATAATTTTGCACAAGATTTTCTTCAAAATAGCGAAAACAATGATATTTTACAAAGTTTATTACAATCAGAAAGTGGCAAACAATTGGGTGGCATGGTTATGGATAACCTTTTAAAAAGTGGCGGTAGTGGAGATTTACTCTCTGGCTTGGGTAGTATGCTAACAGATGAGAAAGGTGCACTTGATTCAAAAATGTTGGGTAGCATGTTGAAAATGTTTACCGAAAACGCATCAGATGATTTAAATGCAGGTCAACCAGTACGAAAAACATCCTCAAATGAACCATCTTTAAATGGTTTAATTCGAGATTTTTCGGGAGACTTTTTATCGAATGGAAATGCTATGTCCTTGTTATCTTATCTTCCAATGGTGATGCAAACAATTACATCATACACGGAGGAGGATATTCATCAACATGAAAATGATCATGCGTCCCATTCTTGGTTAATACCACCAGTACTGGAAAAAGTACATATTTTCTGGGATCATTTCACGCAATCTGAATTGGGTAAATCATTGTATTCACAATTAGGAATTGGTAAAGTATTAAAGAATTTTGCTGATAAAGATGGTAATTTCAATTTTGATCGATTTGTTGAATTAATGGATAATCAATCATTCCGACGATATTGGATTAAGAGAGCAACAGGTTCGTTGGCGGATATTGTTAGTTATTTTGCTGACCCAGCAATTCAGAAAAAGTAAGTTATTCGTATAGCAAAGCATCATTCGCGCAGATGTTTATGTATTCTGCGCATAATGAGATTTTACATGTTTTATTTAATTTTATACAAGCTTTAAAAAATAAAATTTTGATTGTCAAAAACATTTAAAACGAAAATTTTAAAATAATTTATAAAAACCTCCCTAATCTTATTAACTCGTTTACTTGCATATTTCTACATGCGTTTTGAACATTTTTGCACATCGCATTTAATAACAACATTAGAGGAAACATTGCTCTAAATATATATATATATATATATATATATATATATATATATATATATATATATATATATATATATATATATATATATATATATATATATATATATATATATATATATATATATGTAATATATTTTTTTAAAGAATATTTTTTTTTCTATATAACATATATTTTTAATTGTAATGCGTCAAGAGATATATATATATATATATATATATATATATATATATATATATATATATATATATATATATATATATATATATATATATATATATATATATATATATATATATATATATATATATATATATATATATATATATATATATATATATAATAAAAGTACTAGTACGATTAAGTTGCTGAGGAAGTCCTAAAGAAACGTTCAACTAAAATCAAGACATAGTTTATAATTTATTGTTATGAATCACTGTGAAAAATTTAGTTATTTATTAATTTTCTGGACGTGAACAAGATTTTAATAATAAAAGTAAGTTCGTTAAGTCGAGCTCTGTAAAAATTTTATTTCTGGACTGGGGTGATCCTCAAAACACTAGAGTAACTTTTCCTTTTCTGCTTGGACTTGAATTTTAGTAAATTTTTATTTTTCAAGAAAGAAAATTGTGACAAAAGTTTTTGAGCAAATTTTGTTTGAATTGTATTTTAAATTTTAAATATTTAGTATCGAAGCTACGAATTACTTACAAATGTTATTGGAAATTGTAATCCGCCAATTTTTTTTAACATGCTTAAAAATTAAATGTTTAATTGATTTTTATTTTCGCAGATATTTTACGAATGTTATGTTCTTAACTAATGGATTTTTAAAAGCACGTGGATATCCAAAACAAGTATTGTTTGACGCAAATCGTCCAACTGAATCTATATCATCATTTTTAAGTTATTTTACAAAAAAATATTTCTCATATAAAATGGATTTCACGGAATATGTGCGACCTATTGTTAGTTATGTCGAGGTGAGTTGTACAACTATTAAATTAATTTTTCAAAAATGGAAAATTGAATACAATTTTTAAAGAGTGAGAGTTGAAAATAGGGAAAAAACTGGACAGTGATAAAGCAAATGGCCAGGAATCGAGTACTTAAACAAACGCATTTCTCTAAAAATGGCAAGTTTATAGATGGAAGAAATGGCTTACAAAAAATTTTTAAGTGGTAGCTAAATTTTGGTTAATAGTAAAGTTTAGATCATAAAGCCCATTTTCGCTGATAGTTTTAAAGCATCATTTATTATGAAAGTATACCTCCTTCAAGCCATCTGAGGTAAACTGTTGCACTATATCAATCCACCTTTACTAAATTTTTACTGCGACTTCGGAAATTGAGCTCCAGGTATGTACAATAGTCGGCCAGCCAACGCCAATGACCAAAGTTGATATGGGAGGTCCTAAGTTGTGATATCAATATTATTATTAAACATCACCTCAGTTTAATTTTGTATTAATTTATGTATTTTAGAATGATTCAGTCGAAAACATTTTACTGTATTATTAGTACATATATATATTAAATTTGGTTTTTATTTTACAGGCTTTAATAAAAATGGCACAAGATCAAAGTAATGCTTTAAAACGTGGTATTAGCACACATTCAGTTGCTGATAAAATAACCGATATTTTAAATATGGAATTTATTGAACCAATATTACGAGTATTTAGAGCGTATCGCTTTGGTAAACGTGTTCCTAAATGTGATAAATATGTAATGTGTATTATCAATCAAGATGATCAAAACAAAGATAAAAATAATACATTAATGAATATACGATTAGGTTTAAGTAAAATGTCTAGTTTTATCGCTAGTTGGTTCTTAAGTTCACATACAAGTTCTTCGTATTGGTCATTATATCAAGCAATTACGCATGGTGATAATGCTTGTGCGGTAAGTTAACAATTTCTGTACAATCTTATTATTTTCTAAATCTGCAATATTCATACATTATACGAAAACCATCCAAATAATAATTGAAAAAATAGATACCCATTACCCGCATAGATTATTGTGCGTAACACAACAACACTTATTGGTCATTTTGACAATTTTTGTGATCAATCGTGGATTTTGTAAACAACCATAAAAAATCATATTTTTATAATTTTTTTAAATTTATGTTCTGAAAACTGGAAAATTTTTCTTACTTCGACTTTTGCAGCAAATTACCCTTTAAAAATCATATAGTATTATTTTTTGAATAATCATTTTCAATTTCAATGTTCCTTTAATTCTTTTAGAACTTTGTTAATTTAAAACAAATTCATTTTTTAAGGTTTTCTAAAATTAGTATAGTCCTTATGTATAAAATTTATCCCAGTTTCTAAATCACCTATAAATTTTCTGTGCTTCCATTTTTCTCTCGAAATACTGAGGCGTGAAGATGAAAGGATCTTAAAACATAAAGAAAAAACAAAGAAAGCAATATAAAAAATGAATAAACTAGCCATTCAACCCATCAATGCATTGATTTTGTTAAAAAATTTTACTCGTGTGTTTTCTAAGGATTGCGCGATTAATAATATAAATCATAAAATACTTTGTTACAAGAATTAAAAACTTACACATCCGTGAAAACATTTTCTTTTTAAAAAATCATTGAAAAATTTGTGCTTTTAATTTTTTTTATCTTAGTGAAACAATGTACGAGTAAAAGCATTTACAACAATGACAATTTTAATTAAAACAATTTCTACAAATGAAATTACGAGATAATTTTTTCCATACCTATTATTTTTACATTTTTTTAATTATGTGTTATAAGTAATGAAATCCATACTAAAATTTGGAGTAGTTTTATCACGATTATTTTCGTTATAATAATCCTCATCATCATCAGATTGTTCAGTTTCATCTAGTTCTTTAATTGGTAAACAATTAATTTTATTAATTATACTACGCCGTTTTTTAATCTCCATCTTTGGTTTTGATGGTGATCGACATAATTCTAAGGATACTTCATCATTGAATGCTTCACTGTCATTTTGATTACACATCGATGATCCAACCAGTGCCAAAAAACGTTCATTTAATTGTGCGTATGCGTTGTCTACAACATCGTATACAGGAGATCTAATATTGGTTGGAACTTAACAGAAAAAAATTAATTATTTATTAAATCAATTATTTTTTGATTTTTTCCCCAATTTCGTAGATTAAATTATTTTGTTTTTTTATAAAAACGTATTTCGACTACAAAGTAGTCATCATCAGTATGAATTAGCTAGTTGTAATGATCCTCTGAGGAGATGTTACTCGTTGCTAATTTGGTGACGGTTTTCAAACCGTCAAACCCGTGCAAACCGTCACCAAATTAGCAACGAGTAACATCTCCTCAGAGATTCATTACAACTAGCTAATTCACACTGATGGTGACTAATTTGTAGTCGAAATACGTATTATTTATAAAAATACAAAATAATTTGATCTAGGAAATTGGGAAGAAAAATCGAAATTTATTCGAAAAATCCTAGAGTCTTCATTAATAATTATAAAATCAATTATTTTTTTTAGATCAATTTTTATAACTATTAAAAACAGGTGTTGTGTTTTTTAATATAACTAGTTTTATTAATTTGTTATGTAAAACTATTTTACGCTAACTTACGTGTTAAATCTTCATCGCGATTAAATTCTAAATGCTTATCAATATGCAAATCGCAACATTCATCACCTTTACTTTTACCACATGGTGGTAAACATTTTAAATTGTTTATCAAGATATTTTCATTGCAATGTTGTCGTATACGAATCATCATAACAGCTAAATCCATATCACTTTTGGACGGTTTCTGTTCATGATCCGATACATATGCAGTTTCAGGTATATCTTGTTTTTGATTAGTTGCTACAATTTCGTCATTTGTTACATCGGTATTAAATAATCGTAAACTTGTAATCACATACTTCATAACTGAACATAGTCGCACATTAAATCGCTCCAGTTTTCCAATTAATATTTTAAATTTATGCATTGAAAAGAACGCTTTCTCAACTTCGAATAATTGATGGCGTACGGATTTTTTAACATCGTAATAAACGAATTTTGATTCGATTATTGATAAAAATGTGAATTCACGAAAGTAGTAACATCGAATTATTGATAGACATAAAATGTACCACATGCATGTTTGAAATGATAGTTTACCAATTTTGATTTTGTACGAGACTGTCGATGGGAAAAACATACTTCGTTGAGTGAATAGATATAGCATCGATAACATAAGTGTTAATACAATAACTGGCAATATTAATTGACGCAATATATTTTGTGTCCGCATTTTGTAAATTGTTTGAATAACCCCCCGTTAAATATATGAGTTTTTGTTTTTTGTAAATATTTTTTTTTCTATATGAAATTTTAAAATTTTCCATGGAAATTTCTTAGTCCACAAAATATTTCGCTCAACCTTTGACAAAATTGTAAAAAACTAACCGATAAAATCCAAGTTTTTTTATACTCCCTTTCTTTGTAAATTAAGTTTACCATAATGTCATCATTTAAACATGAGTATTTGAAATGTTAATGATACAAAACCAATAATTTTATGGTTTTATACTATTACTCGAAACATAATAAAAGTGAAAAGGTTAAATGTTTTAGAAATTATCTGAATTTCAAATTTGATTTTGATTTCTATGGAAATGATGCTAATCGAATTTGTAACATACTTGAAGTGAGAACTTGTAAAATTTTTACTTTTATGTAATTTTTTTTAACGAATTTTGATATATCGTCGAAACGTATCAAAATTTTCAACTCGATTGATCGTGGAAGAAGGTTCAAATTCGATATAAAGCTTTTGCTATAAACAAGCAAACACTTCGAGTTAAAAGGGAGTACAAATCAACTTAAACTCAAAATTTCTATCTGTATCTTTAACTTATAATGAACCTCACACAAAGGGTAAAAACCATTTAGTCCGCCATATAATAAAACTCATCTGACAACCTGAATATTGCTCATCTGACAACCTGAAAAATTTTAGAACATAAAAAGGTTTTTGTCCCTTTTTTGCTATTATTATAAATAACGTGTATATAAAATGTATGCATGTAGCCTAAATAGCCAAAAAACAAAAAATCTTTTCTATGTAAAATTGCAACATTTACCGGCTGCCAGGGTCCCGCACGCTGTTCGAGAGCGTGTTACAAAGATATAATGAAGAATCAGCTTTCTTAAAATTCTTATTTTTCGGACGTTGCTCTTTTACCATATGAAAATATTAAAAATAATGATATCTCATTTTACAATGAAATTAATTATTTTATTTTTTTTTCAGGCTGTATATCCCCAGGAGTGTAGTGAATTTCATTTTGAAGAATTGAAAGTGACCACTGAATATTACCATAATGAACTTTAAAAACAATTTGCTAAATAACTTATTTTAGAATTTAATATAAAAAACAACATAAACATCTTGCAAAAGAAATATGCTAGGACTTGATTTATTTGTACATTCCATTTTAGTAAAAATCATGCTATTCCCTTTTTGTTATTACTAAAATCCATATTTCTTTTGCGACATATTATTTATATTACTAAATTTTAGGTGGTGTATATTATTAAAATTTTTTTTTTTTTGTGAAATGTGGAAAATTTGAATATATTTTGTAAAATAAGAAGACCCACATAGGTAATTTTCAAAATAATATATTTTTTTGACTTATTTTAAGCCACATTAATACTTAATAGTCCGTCCATTTCATATTACTTGTTTTGTTTTGTAAGTTTTAGTTTTAAGTAAAAGAATTTAAGAACTGAATCGTATTTTTGAAAATAAATTTTATGTTATTATTACATGTATTAAGTTTCAAAAATAAAATATAATAAAAAAAAAAAATATTTTTATTTACTTTCTTATATAAGTAAAAAATTATTTTCTGTGATAAAAAATAAATAAAATAAAAACGTAATCATATACAATTTCATCAGTCTCAGTTAACATGCATTGCGAAGTTAATGTACTTATTTGAAATGTTATACACAAATCAACTTCGACTTTAATATAAATTAAGATTCACAATTCATCTAGCATTTTGCAGATAATGTATAAATTAACGATGCATCTTTAGAATTGGGTACATATTCTTTGATATTAATTAAATCGAGATTATAAAATTTTTAATTTAATCTAACACGTAAAAAACGTAAGCAATCAAGTAGAAATTGTAGCTTCACTTTATTGCGTGATATAATAAACTGAATATAATCTAGATTAGAATTATCATCACAACTTAGAAATAAATACTGTTTGAAAGAATCCCAACAACAATCAAACAAACTCAAATTCCGCTGTGTTAATTTTTCTCATGAAATTTCATAATGTTTCGTGTGAAGATCCTTTTAATTTCTCCAATCATGTGTTCAAAAATCAGATGAAAGTTATATAAAACTGAATAGAAAAAATTTAGAAATTTAATTCACTTCACAGCTTTGGTACAAAATTATCATTTACGGTTTTGGTATGTTTTTGAAAAAATAGACATAAACCGTTGCAATACAATTTGGCTTAAACATTTGCTATTGAATCTTAGTCACATTTTACGTTTTTTCACTCCAACATATATGCAAGAAAAGTGTATAGCTACAAACGAATACCAAATTTTCTAGAGCAACACAGCCAAAGAATAATAAGTTAATAAAAATGTGATGATAATTTTTTTTTTTTTTTTTTTTAATAAACCTAACCCTTTTAAAGAAAAATGTATCCCGTAAAATATATAAAAAAAAACCTACAAAATACGTGAATAAAATTAAAATCGGTTGATAAAAACAGAAAAAACCTTTCAGAATATGGCGATTTTTTAAATTGCAATAATTACTGCAATATTTTATCGAACTTATGAATCGATTTTAATTTTTCGCACGTAATTTTGTAGATTTTTTAATTACCTATAAGTATAGTACGAAACTTTTTTCTTTGAAAGGCTTAGTTTAGCAGAAAATTTGAATTCGAAAAAAAATTGTTTTTCATCACTTTAACAAACTGCCACTTTGTTATTTCCGAAAATCATTCCGGGGCTTTGTATTACTTCCTTCTTTGGATGTACTTTACCAAAATTTTATATCTGTTAATCATGAAAATTTGTAATATTTTTGGTATAATTTAAGTGATTTGAGCCAAACTGCTAAAAAATGACCGAATTATATACATTTATGTCTTATGTTTTCATATTTTGTCGTAAACCAGTAAACTTATAGAACAAAAGTAAATTATATTTAATTTTGAAAAAAAAAATTAATTTTATGATTATTAATGAGAACTCTAGGATTTTTCGAATAAATTTCGATTTTTTCCCCAATTTCCTAGATCAAATTATTTTCAAGCCGTCACCAAATTAGCAACGAGTAATGTCTCCTCAGAGAATCATTACAACTAGCTAATTCATACTGATGATGACTACTTTGTAGTCGAAATACGTATTTATAAAATACAAAATAATTTGATCTAGGAAATTGGGGAAAAATCGAAATTTATTTAAAAATAAATTTGTTTACAAAGAAAGCTTTTTGCACAATGATTTATCACCGTTAACTTGGTATTTTTAGTACATTTATTTAAAAAGTTTAGACAATTTTGGCTATAAAAAGCTATTTTTCAAAGCTTTTTATACTCAAAGTGCACCACGGGAAGGTATTGTCTACTAGCACTTCATTCACAACTAGAAGGGGACCCCTCGGCTCGTCATTTCCGAAGTATTTAACGACTCCAAACCCCTTCTGTTGTGTTA
Organism: Chrysopa pallens; assembly: GCA_020423425.1. NCBI lineage: Eukaryota > Metazoa > Arthropoda > Insecta > Neuroptera > Chrysopidae > Chrysopa > Chrysopa pallens. The sequence goes on from JAEMTY010000113.1 coordinate 9,604, forward strand.
AGACTCTGATAGGTGCAATGAGTCTTAAAAAAATTCTTCTCCTAATAAATTAGGATCAGAATTGTCGCTTTCAATTAATCTTTCAATATCATCTTCTTCATTAATATCCATAGCTTCACAGGGCTTCTTCAAAGGAGGAGGTAGTATTACTTCCTCAGTTGAAGATGATAAAATTGGATCTATTTCTTTAATTGTTAGTCCTTCTTTTATGATTCCGCCAACTATTCCAGGATAAACTTTTTTTAAATCAAGCAGGAACTGCATGATTTGGGAACCTTCACACTCTTTATACTTTTTCAAACATATTTTTCTGTAAAAATACAGAGCCATATGCTGATGTAGTAATTTTGGAGTTTTTGAACAATTTATTGATTTTTTCAATAATTTGTTATCGTTTTCCAAATCAGTGGTAGTATTTGCCGGATTTGATTTTTCAGATTCACCGATGTTATGACTGGTTCGCAAATGAACAGTACTAGTAGAGAACATATGTTCAACTCCTTCGTACTGTATTGCACTGTCTGTACATATTCGGGATGTTGAATAATCAACATACTTCTGTATGTATGGCAACAGTTCTTGCTTACTTTTTGAATTTACTTTAAAAAAAAGCCCGATTTTATCCTCTTTACAATACAATCCAAGAACGTTAATATTCATCTGTTCGGAAACACGGCCCCGATGATACTTTCGTTTCGTTAAAAACGTTTCGTCAATCTGGACAGTTTTACCTTTGCCACCCAGTACCACATTACTATGCGAAGCAATTACTTCAGCTACTTCTCGACAATAGCTGTAGTAATCATATATTGTACTTAGACTTAACTCGGGTTCTCCATGACGAAGACGCCAAGGTCGAAGAATTTTGTATGCTTTAGTGATCTGTATCCCGGTAGCAAAACAAATGACAATTGCCAAAACGACACGAATTTCAATTCGACAAGAAGTTCCTTCGAAAAACGTGCCCGTAGCTGGATTGATCGTTTTACGGCACGATTTACTACCTTTCTTTTTTGAACCTTTTGAGGAACATCTCCATACCCAATTAAGTTTTCTACCAGAATCCTCAACTGACATTGGGCGACCGCAACATGACGGAGCTGTTGATTGTCGCGAAGGAATCAGACCAATTTCTTCGAGAAACGAAATTGCTGATTCGTTCGTTTTAACCAATTCAGCAACAGATTCAATGATAGTAAAGTATTTTAATTTAGGATGAAGTAAAGGATGTAAATTCATACCTGATTCTGACATTTTAAACACAAAAAAATTACTAACAACGGAAAGAAAAATTAATGAAGTTAGCAATATCAAAATTCAAATGAAAATGGCTTGTACAGAATATTGAATATTGCATACCATGTGTATACAATATTGCCAAATAGGTTTACCGATTTTCCCCCAATTCGCCACTTAAATTCCCCTAGATTAAAATTAAATCCCCTAAATGAATTTCCTATTAAATAATTTAGGCATCCCATAATGTTATATAAAATATTTAAAAATTGAGCCCCAATCGTTTATTTACAATAAAAAAAAGGAATTAATTTTTTTTAATGACGCATAGATTAACGAGAACGCAATAAATAGCCTCTGTTTATCAGTATAAATTAAATAAATAAAAATCGCAATTGTGGCACAAATCTTAATTTTTGAATATTTACCATATAATTTTAAATGTTGGCAAACTTGAATAATATATTGTACATAGTTGATTTCATATTATAAATAAAATTTAAAATATCATGACTAATGACGAAAGTAGTATTTAGGTTATAAGTTAAAAAATTGAAATTATTTTGTAAAAAACATTAAGTCATGATAATTTTAATAACTTACAAGATTTTGGGAAGTTTAAATCATTAAAAAATCTATTTTTCCATGTTATCAATACCAGAAAAAATGCATTTATTTGTACTAATATCAACCTTAAGTATACTTAGTTTAATATCGTCAAAAATTATTAACTATGTAAGTATAAATAATGTCACTACAGAAAACAGATTTAAACAATAGTGGTAATTTGAGCAACATATTCCTTATTTGCTTATAGTTTTCAGTATAAAAAACCGAATAATAATTTGATTCACATAATCAAACTGAGAGAAATCAACACCAAAGTACTGCTATCACTTCAGTTAATACTTGTTTTGTTTGGCATTTTTAGTAAAACTAGCATCGTCTGTGGTTAAAATTCGATCATCTTCCAAACAAATTTAGTAAATTGTATAAAAATTTTGGTAATGTCAAAAAGTCTTTCATTTTATAAATGGCAGTGAGTAAGAAAGAAGTAAAAAGCCGTTTTCTTTAAATTTTTAAATAAATGCTTGGAGAAAGATGCCATTGTCCATCAAACAGACCTTCGGTATTGGATATATCTGTAACGAATCTAAAAACTGAAGAGACTCCTTTCTCTACATTTTTCAAAGATTTCTTTTTCGACATATTTCACAAAAAAAAAAGTAAGGAAAAAAATTTGAATTCTTTACAAAATTACTTCTTGTGTCTTTGATTACCAATCCGGCCCTTTAATGCCATTTCACGAAAAATAAAATAATAAATTTTCAAAACCATAATATAAATATAAAAATATGTTGTCTTGTTAAATCGTATAATTATTGAATTAAATAATTGGATATATCCTTGTTTTATTACAAACAAAATTTGACTAAAAAATCATTTATGAATAATATTAGATACGTAACTACAAAAATTCGATTTGATAACATTACCTTGGTTTTCTCATAAAATTATAACATTAAAAATTGGTATTCACGCAGCAAATTGGTATTCTACCATCCTTTGCACTACCTTTCGAATAGTATAATTTTCGATAAAATTTTGATAAAAAATACCGAAAAAAGGATCATAAATTCTTGCCTATTAATTTAAAGATTTGCATGTTTCTGTAAAATTTGAAAACTGTAAATATCAAAGCAAAAAAATAATATCAAATAAAGAATCAAATTTAAAGAACACACAATTTTTCTTTTTTCTTGGGATTCATAATGTGAAATAAACTTAAACGTTGTCATATTCTAATTTTGCTTATATTTTTGTTTTTTAAGTTTCACTGCTATATCTTCAGATGGTTAACTATATCATAATTCCAAGAATGGATACTTACTGATTGACTTCCAAGTTTTATCAGACACCAGATATTGTATAATACATAAAAAAGGATTTTTAGTGGAAAGCTGTTTCAAATATGTATACTCAAAAAAAAATAAATAAAAATGTGGCACTTGAATTTTTATACCTATTTAAAATTAGAAACATTGTTTTTATCTATCTATATGAAACATTCATTTAAGAAAGCGTGAATGATTCAGGTCGTCGCGTTTTTTGTTTGAGTATTTCATCTAGTATATAGTGTCTGATATAATTTTGAAGACAATCGGAACTTTCCCATTTTCAAAAGGACAATTTTAATCTTCTACCGTGTGTCAAATTACCACGATTTAACATTTAAACTGATTTAGAAATTAATTAACTTTGATTTAGGTTTTAGCTTTATTTAATAGACCAACAAAAGCTGAAAAAGAATTATTGCAGGAAGTAATTGAAATACGTCAAACATTGGCTGGTATTCCAATGGTTGATAATTTTGTAGCACATGCGAAATTACAACGTAAATTAAATGTAGTAGAAAATAATTTACGAGAAGAAACAAATAAACGTTTATCTGCTGGTCTCAAATATAAAACACTTATTCCATATGCATTAAACATAATACTTTCTATTTATATTATATATATAAGTTTTGTATATCGAAATGAACCTGTCATTGATCTTCAGGAATTCAATTTGTTCCCAGTTTCAATGATAGTATCATATCCATTACATGAAATAAGTTCTATTTCTGTACCTGCATGGTTTTTTATATGTAAAATAGTTTTAAGGCAAGTTATAAATTAAATGTTTTATATTTATTAGATTGTTATTTATTCAGAATGGCAAACGATCTTAAAAATGAAATACCTAAACTTGAGTTTGGGTCAGGAATAAAAATACAAACATCTTCATAAGCTTAGCTGTGTTGGAATTACTAATTTATTGACCGAGTATATCAAAGAGAAAAGTGGCAATTTTTATCCGTTTTAAAAATTCGATAGCTTTTTTTTGTATCTTCAAATTTATAAAATGGAAAAAATTTCAGCAGCGTTCATTTGTATTTCTAAGAGGAATCAGCAGCAATAAAAATTAACTGAAATGAAATGTATTCTGGTAAAAAATCAACTTTATTAACAAACAACAATAACTTGTTACACCATTCAAACACATCTTCATAATCTGTCTGCTAAGACGTTGTGTTTATATGAAGATGTGCTATTTTTAATAGTTTGTAAAAACTTATTTATTTGGTTGGAACATTTGAGTGGTAATCGTGGATTTTCTGATAAACAATTCATTACCTTTAAAACAAATACAATATATGCTGGTCATCTATATACAGTGAGGTATTTTTATTGCATCCAGTCTGTAGGAGTAGGATAAAAAAGGAACTAAGCACTTTTAAAATACTTTATAGATTTGGCTAGAATTAAGAATCAATAACAGTATTATTAATATATTTTCAAGGTTTAATTTTAATATATTTTAACTTTAGTTTAAAAAAATTAAACATTAGTTTAAATTATAAAAAAAAAAAAACATTTTTCGAGACGAATATTCATATATAAAAGGAAAATTGTCAAATTTTATTCATTTTGACTGAAGCTACTAAGAATGATGAAAGTGTCTGTTTCGCACGTAACATGCTAGACTTGCATACTTAAAAAATTGAGCGTAAATAAAAATTTAGCTGCAGTATCGCCCACAGACTGAATTATATGAATAAAATAATTTACTTCATGGCTGGCGTCACCAACATGTATTGAATCTCTGATAATCGGATTAGCCTCAAGTTGTTCAATTGTTGCATGTAAATAATTTGGTGTAAGACCATTCAAATCGGAATGCACGTCATCTAATGCTTCAATAATATCAAACATTTTCTGATCATTATTCATATCAGCGTTTTGCACTAAAATAAAAGTATACTTTTTATTATAATTTCCAAAAGAATGAAGATTCACAAGACAATTTTATGCTTTAAATAGTCCAGTATGATAGTATATTTACGTAAAAATATATTTTTACAACGAAAAAACAGTAAGCGGCACTTCATATATGTTTAATGTTATTGTCAAAATTTAACAGTCTGGTTTTGGAAGATTTTATTCCCAGATCGAATAGAAAAATAATTTTACGAAGCTTCTATGGCTACGATTCTTTTTGAACTAGCCGCTTCCGAATTTCCATTGTAAACCTACACGAAGACGATGGTTCAAGTTATTTAAAATGATTACATCGTAATCAAATACAATTAAAACAATTTGGTTGTAATCCAATTGATCCCAATATATTTTATAACACACATTAATATTGTGGTGTCGCATAAATAATAATTTTAAGGAATTCGAGCAAAAATCTGAATAAGAAATATGGGGAAATAATCAAGGGGGCTGACTATCATGAAATAATTAGCTACGAAAAGTAGCATCGCTACTAAAGAATTGCTGTAATGATAAGAATTTAAAAATGATGTGGTGTCGTGGGACACCAGGTAGGAACGAAGTTCCTTCGGCTAATGTAGAATCGACACAAATTGCAAAAAAAATCGTGCTCAATTTTATGCAGGTTTTCTTGATTTTTCTCTTAAATTTTGCTGATTAATTTTTATTTAAGTACAAGAAAGTATTTAGGAAATAATAAATTACTTAAAAAAACACCGTAATTCAAATTATCAACTAAATGTGTGTGTATCTATAATGTGAGTATTCGCCATGTGCTTGTCCATGAATTCATGAGTATATACTATGCATTGGCGGATTGGAGTGTTAATAGAAAGAGAAGGGATGAGAGAACGAAAAGAAAGAGGGAGTAAGAGAGGTATTATACACTACTCGCTTGTGTATGCGACTTTCGCGCCTGCGCATGTCTTTATTCCACGCACTTTTTCTTACGGTTTTACTATCACATTTTTTTCAGTTCGGTCGCGCAGCAAAATCCCTATCCCCTCCAAGCCTGCCGTAAGGAACTTCGTTCCAATATTAACATAGACATCATTTTACTGCCTGGTTTAGCATTTGTGGCTCATTTGTTTCCAAAATTCGTCTTGTGAACCCTCATTCTGGTTTACCAAACAATTTATTATTATACTGATATCCATTTTTCGAATAATTTTATCTGAAACCCATATCGATCTTTTTATTATTTTTGGATTTAATAAATCTTCACAACTAGTTGAATTTTGTTGTTGTTTATAATACGATTTTGCTGGAAATAATTGTCCATTAGCAATTTCATTCAGAACCTCGTTCATTTTGTCAACAAAAAAAATTTAATAATTTTTATTCAAAAACTTAAAATTTTTTATAAATGACCAAAATTTTAAAAAATACTTCATTAATTTTGATTATTTTTAATATAATCTTAGCGTATGATTTGAATTCCATAGTAATAATAAAAATAGGTTCTAGAGGTTTGAGAGAATACGATCGCCAACTAAAAAAGCTAACTTGGTTCGTGTCCCAAAGGCTTTTTTTAAGATTGTAACATAAATTGTATGTTTTAATTATGATTAATTGAACAACTTTTTCCTCTTCAAAACATTCTGCAAAATGAGCGGTTTCCTTTTTCGATTGCACCGTCAAGCTTCAAATTATCGGATATTGTTTTTTTTTTTATTGTAATTGCATTGTGGTGAAACGAAAATGCACTACACGACAACCATAGATAGTAATATTCTAAATATAACCTCGGCAACGAAATTGTATGGGACAGTACTGTCTGACAAAGTTGTCAACTGACCAAAAATAAATCACGATTTTTGTTGTCACGAATGCATTATGGAAACAACTATTTTGAAAAGCCTAATTATATATCTGTCAAAGATGTATAATAAAAAATACACCAAAATAACAAAAACTAAATTAAATTTCGATAGTTTGTAGAGTTTTAATACATTGCCAAATTACTATTAGTTTGAAATTCTTAAATAATATAATTTTAAAAATACATGTATAAAATACTTACCGATATTTGTAACATTTTCGTGATTAACTTGTGACTTTATGGGAAAAAAGGCACCAATGTGAAGGTTTTGTCTCAACCGTTGTGATTATATTGGTAATTAAAACTATACTGGTGTTAATAAATGATAAGACAAAAAATAACATTAAAACTTTTTATTTCATAAAAAACTAACAAGTTTCAATTAAATTCATCGTAATTTTATCTTGGGTAACAACAACTTGAAAATCGGTTGAAGTTTGTTCACAATCGACATTCGAAAATGAAATTTTATCTAAAATATGATCGTCATTTTCGATGCTCCCTTCAAATATCGAATATTCAAATGCTTTTGAGTCCGATTCCGTAAATGTTATTTTGGTTGGTAACGGTGTCCGACTTGGTATATGTACTTTAACAACTTTCGAATTTGAATCACAAACATACACATCATTTGCTAATAGTGGTAAATCCAAATTTAAACCATCATGATCGTATGGTGATTCAAGCAGCGAAGCCTGCCGAGCACATCCTTCAGCAATAATTTCATCCGGTTTGTCATCAAATACTTCAATATCAGATGACAATGAGCCCCGAATTGCTGATTGCAGTTTTGGCATCCGTGTTGAACCTCCGCAAAAAATTATTTTTGTAACAGATGTTAAATTTGCCTTAGTTAAACATTCTTTAATCGGTTCTATATATTTTTGCATATGTGGTGAAATTAAATTCTCAAAACGTGGTCGTGTTATATTTTGTTCCCAATCGATACCATCGCATAGTGATTCAATAAATAGTGAAGTAGAAGTTTTTGTAGACAAAATATGTTTAGCTAATTCAGAATGTCGAGTTAGTTTATACATAGATTTCTTACTTTCATGTGGATCCAATTTCCAACGATTAAAGAATTCTTTTGCAATATATTCAGCTAATAATTTTGTAAAATAATTACCACCTAGATTAGGATAATGCACCGTTGCTAAAATTTCAAATAACCCATTATGAATTTGTAAAATTGTTGCATCACACGACACACCACCTAAACGATAAATTAATACTTTAGAATTATCACTTTCGTCTAATCGATAAGCTAATGCAGCCGCGGATGGTTCACTAATTAATTGCAACACACTAAATCCAGCATTTTCTAAACAATCCCAGATACGTTGACGCACAGATTGTGAAAAATGTAATGGAACTGATACGACAACCTTAATATTATTCGACTGTACAACGTTAAATGCTATCGAATACATTTTTTTAAATAAATGTGTAGAAATATCATCTGGCGTTGCTGATTTATTGATACTGTTAAATGTGTACGAAACATTGCCATTACTGACGTTGACTGTACATGGCATTCCGATTGCAGTTTGTTCTAATTCTTCATCAGTTAATTGATCATTAAACAGTCGTTTATTATTTATTACAGTACCAGTAGCGTTATGTGTTAAACTTGCTTTTGCAGCCATTCCGGTAATAAATTCATTTTGATTGTAGGCAACCATAGCAGGAGTTAATCGATCACCAGAGTCGTTGGATATTACTTCAGTTTTCCCATCTTTATAAAAAGCTAAAGCGATTGTTGTATTTCCAAAATATATTCCAAATTGTGATGTCATTTTGATCTATAAAATTAATTATTTTACTACTTTATTTATACGTTTGTACTAAAAGATTATAAATCCTTTTTTTAGGTTGACGTAAATATTTTAACTGCCAAGAAATGGCATGTGCTTATCTTAGGGAATTTTTTTTAAATGTTTCATGAATTAGTTCGATTGATTTTAAAAACGAATAAGTCAAAAAATGACAATTGGAACTGTTAATATATTTTGAAATATCTATTATTTTGTAAAAATGAAATGACACAATGGAAAATATAAACGATTCATCATTGCAATCACCTTTAAACTCTTTAGAAATTATCATCAAAGAGGAAAGTAATGAAATATTTTCTAGTAAAATTCAACAACAAAATCGACCATTTCAATGTGAATTTTGTGAACGTGCATTTCAAAGAGAATTTCATTTAAACGAACACATTCGGATCCATACTGGAAATTTGTATTCTTGTGAAAATTGTCAAAAATTATTTAAAAGCCGATCAGGTTTAAAACGACATAGTATTCTTCATACAAATGAAAACCCAATACAATGTGACATATATGAGGATTCTGTTCTCCTACAGCATGACCTAGAAGTACATAAGCATTTTCACATCAAAATCAAACCCTTCAAATGCGAAATTTGTAATAAAACATTTGTAACTAAATCCATATTGAATACTCATACAAAAATTCATACTGACGAAAAATCATTTAGTTGCCGAGTATGCAATAAACCATTTTTACGTAAACATAATTTAATAGAACATGAACGTATACATACAGGAGAAAAACCATATACATGTTCCATATGTAGTAAAAAATTTAATACGAAAACTTGTTTAAATGAACATGAAAGACGGCATTATGGTGAAAAACCGTATTTTTGCAATTTATGTGGAAAGAATTTTATAACGAATTCAATTTTAAATTCTCACATGAGAACACATAGTGGTATAAAAGCATACACATGTAGTGTGTGTAACAAATCATTTTGCATAAAAAGTTATTTAAAGGCACATGAGAAAATACATACTGGTGTTAAATGCTACCAATGTTATTGGTGTGATAAAGGATTTTTACGTAAATATAATTTAATTGAACATGAGCGTACACATACGGGGGAGAAACCATTTAATTGTTGGATATGTGATAAGACGTTTAAAACGAAAACATCGTTAAATGAACATCAAAAACGGCATTCTAACGAACATAAATCTTTTCATTGTGATCAATGTGATAAAGCATTTTTACAAAAATCACTATTGAAGAAACATATTAATGAAGAACATTAATATAAAATTAATGTTATTCCTGTCCATAGCTATTAATAATAAAAAAATTACGGGTTTTAACGAGACGATTGTTGTTTTGAACAATGGAAAACTTTGGAAAAAACGCAATATGAGTGAAATATACTTTATGAAAACCAATGATATTGTGAATTAAGGATCAGATACGGAAAGTATGAATTGTGTTTGTAATTTAATTTCAACATTAACAACGTTGGGTTAAGTAATCGGTTGTTATGTGTTTGGGAGAGTAACATGTGGATTTATTTTTAATTGAATCGGATTGAATTTTTAGAGCATGAGAAAAACTTGAAGTTGAAATGTTGTACTACATAAATTATACAATGATTTATTTATCTATAAAATATTTTGTTTAAATTCTATCAGCAGAAATTAAATTTTTCTGTGTACAATACGTTCCCCAGTCATAATTTCCAAAGTTTTAACGACTGTGTATTAAAGGATTTAAAAAAATTTTATTGATAAAATTGATGCTTAAATGATAAAATATTTCCAAAATATTATTGAAAACGAGCATTCAAAATTTGTAATATGGATTAATATAATTAAATTACAAAGATACATGGACAAGAATACAATTAAACAATTGAAGGTGAAAGGGATAAATTAAGAAACTGGTAGTATGGTGGTAGTTCTATTTGCCGTTATACAAGTACATATAAGAAAGAATGCAGCAAGTTCGATTTAAAATCAATTTTGGAAATATGCCTTTCTATATAGGCATCTTTATATATTCATTAATTGATAAAGCTGATCGCTTAAATTGTTGATGTGTTCAACCATTCTATTAAAACTGGAAATTTAACATTTTTCGTATCATTTGAAAAAGTTAATTGGCTATTTAATGGCCTAGTAATTAAACACAGTCGCCTGTGGTGGAAATATACCTTTGCTCAATTCTTTTGACAATATTATAGCGTTTTTCTCCCTTAAAAACTATGCATTAATCTATGTAGACCATAAAAGGTATCAGATGCATAATTGGAACTTTTTTTTAACATTTACATAGTTTTATGCAAACTTTTTCAGAAAATAAAAATTATAAAACAAAATTATTTCCACCAGGTGTCTTTTTACTTGTCGGTTGAATTCGATATATATATATATATATATATATATATATATATATATATATATATATATATATATATATATATATATATATATATATATATATATATATATATATATATATATATATATATATATATATATATATATATATATTTATTTATTTATTTATTATGAAAAAATTGGTTTACAGTTTAAGTAACTTCAATATAATAATCGGTTATTATAATTAAATCACAGTTGTAATACCTAAGAATTTAAATAGAATAATTTTGTAAGGCTTTAAAGTTTTGTTATTTATGTAATAAAATGGATCACTTGATTATATTTAATAGAAGTTTTATTTATTTATTATTTTGTAAAAAAATTTTATTTCAATAAAACTATCTCTAGAAAAAATATTTTCTTTGAAATCCAGATTTCTCACTTAGTCTGTATAATATTATATAAACAAATAGAAAAATATTTAATATAATGAAATAGTTCAAAATATTTATATGGAATAATATTGCAAGGCATTATTATTTTGTTATTTATGTAATAAAATAGAACACATAATTATATTAAACAGATTTTTTTTTTAAAAATATTTTAATAAGTTTTGGCCGAGAAACATTTTTTCGTTGTAATACAGTTTTTTCTTAGTATGTAAAATAAGTATGTACTATATAGTACCTACATAAACAAATAGAATGTAAAATCTATAATATAACGAAATACAACTTCAATTAATTTATTTTTTTAGCTATCTCAATTATTAGTTATTAAACTATTGTTTAGGCAACATAGGCTAAAAGGAATTTTGGGCGGCGGAAGCTTTTTCGGATAACTACCAGGTTTTGAAATTTATCTACAGAAAATCACTACATTTAGATTTCTCAAATTGTATTCAATTATTTCACTTACAAACAGTAAAAAAACATGGAAAGGTGCAATGTACACAATACATACATAATAAGTTAATTTTTTTCGTGTTTTTAAAAATCTAGAATAAAATAAAAATAATAGTTTTATCCTTCAGTTAATTTGGTACTCTTCGATGTAATCGGTAAAAATAATTTAAACTCAGCTGGTAATTCATCTTCTGAATATAATCGATCCGAAAAATAGACTCTTCGCACTCGACAACTTGCATGTATCTGTACTCGAAGTGTCTCCACGTAATTTGTACCATATGCACGTCGCGTAAAATCTGCTAAATTAAATTGTATTTGATTCCATCCATCGTCCAAACGCATTGGCATTGTACATATAAATGGCTTCACCCGTGTCGTCGATTGGTAATTACTTGCACGAAATCTTCGTCGTACATTTTTATCATCTAATATTTGTACTTCAAATGTGAAATATCGTTTTAAATTTTTTATAATCATCACTAAAAATGGTAATTTTATTCCTAATGTCTTTTTTGGATCGTTTGGACAAGAAATATACGTGGTTGTTACATTCGATCCAAGAATTTCTAACACCAAAGATTGGATATCTTCATCAGATATTCGTTTAATATGACCATTCCGAACCTTCTTATCCCATATTTGTAATGGTTTACTACCAATGCTGTATAGGATTGATAAAAAACCACTTTGAAATGTATTTTTAAACATTTTTTCGAACCGTCACTTTAATGTTTATTAAAGTTGTTCCATAACCACACTTAAGTGACAATACATTTGTAAGTCAAGATGGAGGATGTAAATTTAAACAAGATTAATTTAGTGATAAAATGGAGTGGAAAAGAGTTTAAACTAAATGATTTTGATACAAATAATAATATATTGTTGTTAAAACAAGCCATCCAAAATGTAACAGGAGTTCTTCCAGAAAGACAGAAATTGTTAAACGTCAAATTTAGAGGTTAATATTTTTTATAGTTTTTTTTTCGTTACACATATTTTTTTAAATTTTATTCATAATAAACAAACTATTTTATCATTTAAAAATAATATTATTAGATGACTTGATTGTTGATTTTCCAGTTTCGATCAATAATAAATTTCATATCCAGATGTAATATTCGTAAAATCCAGTAGGGTAATAATAGAGATGATTTTTTCGTGCAAGTAAACTTGATTTCGTAATTATGATTCCTTTGTCGTCAATAATAATTTATTATATTTGTTTTTGAGCTATAATAAATATAAATAAATTATTTGAAAGTTATACTTCCAACAAAAAGGTATTTAAAAAGACGAGAACGAGTTATCCTAAATTAGTTGCTCAATTTTGAATTGCGATTGGCGAAGTCACATCAATAAGATGATTGAAGAAAGATGATATAAATACGGTTATACCAATCACCACTCACCATTTTTCATTATAAACAGTTCCTTATTCTTTGGGGGTGGTTGCCACCCGTCGTTTTGAAGTGAATTCACCATTACTAATATCCTAATTAAATAATTGAAACTATTGCGATTTCGTAATAAATTAATAAAACGATTAATTTATTGTTGTATTAACTAAAATAGACTGGCTCGATTAAGATATCCAGGGCGCCTCGATTTTTTGATGAATTTTGGCAAAACAAGACGAAAATGAAGAATACTAATTTTCGAGTTATCCATGTTATATAATTTCACTTAAGAATTACAATACATTAAATAATATATTAATTAACAACAATTGATAAATGTTGCTAAAGATAAATGAATATTTGATATAGAATTCTACTTAATTACCTTTCATGACCCCTACGCAAAAATATATCAACAAGTATATATTTAATTTTTGAGACTGGGGGTGATGAAAGGTAATTAAGTAGAATTCTATTTGAAGTTTTATTACTTCTGACAGAAATGACTAAGAAATTTAATTACTTCTGACAGAAATCATACATTGGAAGAGTGATCTGAATGAAATCCATAGTTCTTATTAATTATTTACGAAAACCCTAATTTTTTTTTATTACCGATACCTGCCGCTTCGCTGCCGTAGAACTACAAAAAAATATCAGATTTAATAATAATTAATTTAATTGGCAATTTCCCATTTGTTGCTTTTGTTCGAACGTTTATATGTCTCTACTCTTAAGTTAAAAAACATCTCTGTTTCCGGACTAAGTGCTCGCTAAACATGTATGGGCTTTTTTTTGTGTAAAATCTTATACATATAGGATGGGTTGCATCATTTAAACCCAGAATTAGAGCTAACCACAGTTAGTTGAATATATTTTCAATTGAACTAGATCTAAGTTAACGCTAACTGTAGGTTAGTGGAAAAGCGCAGCAGCGCAACCCAGCCTTAGAGTTTGAATTGTTCTGCAAAGCGGGTAGGTAACAGCTAGTGTTAATTTGAAGTAACTTAAGTTATTTCTTAGCTATCTGCTAGTGAATCCGTAATCGTTCTAACCGTTTGTTTGTTTGTTTGTTTTTTTTTTTTTTTAAAAGTACCGCATATATTTTTATATACATTTATTAAAAAGCTGTTAATTTGAGATTACAAACAGACACTTTAATTTTATTTATTAGTGTAGATGAAAAATTTTAAGCTTATTTAAAAATATAAAAGTAATGAACAAATTTTCCAAAAAACAAATTGCGTGAAACAATCTTAGCTTTTCAATTAAATTCATTACAAGCGGGTATCTACGCTTTTAATTAAATCAGTTGAATATAAGTACCTTTTAATTGATAAAATTATTCAGCAGTTTTTAATAAAAAATATATATTATGCATAATTGTGTGAAATTTGTAATTAGTATTATTACAGGAAAACCAGCCGATGATACCGTGGTCATATCCACGTTAAATTTAAAAGATGGTTTTAAAATTATGATGATGGGATCATTGGAGGAATCAATTGCACAAATAAATACACCCCAAGAACCTAATGATGTTGTGAATGACTTAGATTTACCTGATGAGGAGTTAACTGTTGACAACTCGGTAATTATTGATCAAAATCATTGTGATGTAATTTGATATTAATTCAACCATTTTTTATTTATAACGATTCCGATTGAAGCAGAAATGGTCTTTAAAATTCTCATTCTGTAATATTTTAATATAAATAGTTCCCGGCTTTCTTCATCCAACAGAATAATAATAATAAACGATAAGAAGGGAACAGCAGCTGAGTCTCTAGCACTTAGATCTTTGGTTCTTTGTACTCGCCTTTAGAACACCTCAACAGCTGAAAACAATAGGATCCAATCTAGGATGTCATAGATTACAATGAAAAATTAATAGAAGCAGATGAAGCTTCAGAATCTAATCTAGATCAGCAGCCACACAGAAAGCCCAAAACTACGTTGCCTTTTGCAATTTCGTATATATTGATTGAACTATAAAGAATTTCTTGTAAACAAAGATCATATAATGTTTCATGGAAGTTATTTCTGTTACAGATATATATTTCGAAAATAGAAAAAAGAATTGCAACATATAAAATCGATATACTGAATTCACCACGTGATAATAAATATTTAATTGTTTTGGATATTGATTATACAATATTTGATCATCGATCTACAGCTGAACAACCAGTGGAATTAATGCGGCCTTATTTACATGAATTTTTAACAACATTATATCCATATTATGACATTATGTTTTGGTCTGCAACCAGTATGAAATGGATATTGGAAAAACTTAAATTATTAGGTGTTACAAACCATCCTGATTATAAAATTGTATGCCATTTGGATTCAGCTGCTATGATTTCAGTTAGTTCATCGTCACCCAAACATGAATTAGTTGATGTTAGTAGTATTTTTTTATTTGTTAATTCACAAATTGAAATGTAAATTATTTTGTTTTGTAATTATGAAATACATGTACGGAATCTGCATTTTCCTCATGGAAAATTACTTTTCTTTTGAGTTTTGAAAGTGACTAATTCTCCCACTGATCTCAGCTTGCAATATACACTAAGATAGTTATTAGTATATCTTACGCTATGAAATTCAAGCAATGTAAGGATAAACTAAAAAATTATTTTTTTTTTTGTTTTAGGTAAAACCTTTACAAGTAATTTGGGGTAAATTTCCCCAATACAGTCCAACAAACACTGTGATGTTAGATGATATACGTCATAATTTTTTAATGAATAAACAAAGTGGTTTACGAATTCGAGCTTTCCGTCAAGCACATTTTAATCGTCACAAAGATAAAGAATTATTCTTTTTAGCGAAATATTTAAAATATATTGCAAAAAAACATATAGATTTAACAACGTTAAATCATCGCAAATGGGAAAGTTTTATTTCACATGCTAAAGATTTAGATCAAATACTATACGGAGACGATGATCTCACATCGAACACCGCTTCGTCACAAAATAAAAACAGTAATAATACCACAACTGAAGATTAAATTCTTTTTTATTGCGAAATGCCTCAAGATTATAATCTTTTGAATAAATCACACATTCAATTTGTAACTATCTTGTTTCTGGATATAATCATTGCGATGTTTTATGTTACTCATTTCTGCTATGGGTATTGCACCCATTTCATTTTCCGATTATATGAATGTCCTTTTCGTTTGGATATATGAATTTTCTTGTAATATCGATGCAAATCGAAAAAGTAATGATATTAAACTAAATTTTGTGTCTTAAATAAAATAATTTGTTATTGTTTTGAAATAGAGATCTAATTAAGGAATATTCAAATGTGTGATTTATTTTATATGCTTAAACAATTACTTAAGTTTGACCTTTTTTATTAT
Organism: Chrysopa pallens; assembly: GCA_020423425.1. NCBI lineage: Eukaryota > Metazoa > Arthropoda > Insecta > Neuroptera > Chrysopidae > Chrysopa > Chrysopa pallens. The sequence goes on from JAEMTY010000113.1 coordinate 26,320, forward strand.
TATATACAATGATAAAAAGCTTTAAAAATTTATTGTGTACGATTTAAATATTTTTGAGCAATATATTATTTTTACTTGCAAAAATACTTGTTTAACTTAAAATTTGAGTATTCCTTTTGGCAGGGTGTTTTGTACTTATTCCTGAAGAAAATTTAGATCAAAATCCATATATCTTCCATAAAGCTGATAAAATCTTTTAATCACGAAGAAAATAAATACTGTCAAAAATTTATGAATGTTTGATGACCTAAGTGTCGTGAAGAAATAAATTTATAAATTTAGTAACATTTTCAATGGCTAAACTTTAATTTCTAGAACATGAACTTTTTCATATCAAATCATTATTAATTGATAAGGCGCTTAATGGAAGTTATTTTCAGATAGGTTATTTGGGTAGGGTGCATGCATAAAAAATTGCTGACTTAATATTCCCTATTGACTTCATATCTGACAGAATTTGAAGATATTTAATCATGGCTACTACCAAGCCACGTAAAATAAAAAATAAGACCTATTTTAATACGATTCGAATTAAATATCAAGTTTTAAAGTTTCTTATCAATTTTAAATTACGTGAGTGATATATATTGAATAGAATAAATATCCGTGCCAATTGATATATGCGTCGATTCCACGAAACATTTCTCGGACTGTTTTTATATTTCTTTCTGTCAGATTTTATTAAAACAAAATGAAAATTTAAAATTCTAAAAATTGAAAAATTTAGGTTTATATACAATTTTATTTTATTATTATTATTTTGATTTATCGTTTTGTTAACTCGTGGCAGTATTTAAAATTTTATAATTTGAATCAAAAACCATCGATATACAAACCCGAATATACTATGAACAAAATAAGTTTTAATATTTCGTTTTAAAATTACAAAAATTACAATGTACAGATAATATACAAAAATATTAATAAATTACATTTTAAACGGGAGATCACTTTACATTGTTGTCTCATTGTCTTTGCTAATCGTTAATATATTGTATTTTTAAGATACAGTAAACCAGATCAAGCTTAATTGCATAAAAACTTGTATCTAAATGTTAAAGTATTTGAATACGTTTTTTTTTTTTTGTATTCAGTTCAAATTTATGGTTTATGTTTCACACATTTTTCGAAAGATTTAGAAACTAATTTGATTAAAATAAAATAAAAATATTTCCTTATCCAAATAACCATTACAAAGCAACAATTCGACCAACCAAATGAGTAATTTCAGCTAAATTAATGGCAAAACCTTAATTTCATCAAATTTTTATTGAGTTTGAGTAGAAATTGGAATACAAAATTTATTGGAACTTTTTTCGGGAAACCCTTTTTACTATAGTACTAGCAACACAAAACTCAATTCTTCAAAATTAAACTATATTGTTAAAAAAAAAACTAATTTTATCATATTGTTTTTAAGATGAAACAAAATCTTGAGTAGAAACTTAGACACAATTTTTTATGCAAATTATTAATTAATTTACTGCATACCTAAGTGGAACTACAATAATTATTAATTATTATATCGTACTCAAAAATATTAGTCTTCATATCTCATGAATGTATTTTTGAATGTCGTTTTAAAGTAGAATGTTGGGCAAATGCTTTCTCACAAATATTACATTTGTATGGTTTTTCTCCTGTATGTATACGTTCATGATCCTTTATATATTTACGATACATAAATGTTTTCTCACAAATACTACACTTGTATGGTTTTTCTCCCGTATGTACCCGCGCATGCATTTTCAACGTACTACGTTGTGAAAACTCTTTTTCACATAAATCACACTTAAACGTTTCTTCACGCGTGTGCGTTTTTTCATGACCAATTAAATATTTTTTCATTGCAAATGTTCGGCCACAAATTTTACACATAAACGGGCGCTCGGTTTTATGGGTACGTTTATGGGTTTTTAAATATTCGGGAGATACAAATGTTTTATCACATGAATTACATTTATAAGGACGTTCTCCAGTATGGATACGGGTATGGATTTTTAACCGATATGTACTAGAGCAAATTTTCCCGCATATGTTACATTGTACAGTAGGTTTTTTTTCACCTGTATGTAACTTTTTATGTTCACGTTCATTACCGCGTTGAGAAAATGTTTTCCCGCATATATTACACTGATACGGTCGTTCTCCAGTATGAATTTTTTTATGTTCACGTAAAGTCGATCGGAATGTAAAGGCTTTTGAGCATTCTGTACATTTAAAAGGTTTTTCTCCAGTATGAATCCTTAGATGATTTTTCGCGTGGAATTTATTCGTGAACTGTTGTTTACAAATATGACACTGGTAAGGCTTGATCCCCGTATGAATTCGTTCATGTTCTCTCACATTTGACTTTTGGGCAAATGTTTTATCACAAATACTACATTTAAAGGGTTTTTCCCCCGTATGAATACGCTCATGTAAACTTAAATTTTGTTTATATACAAATGTTTTATCACATAAATTACACTTAAATGGTCGGTCACCGGAATGTACTTTGAGATGTGTCGTTAAATCCAAGTTTGATGTGTATGCCTTTGGACAATGTGGACATTTGTAAGGCCTTTCAGCAGCATGAATTCGTTCATGACTTAATAAAAGCTTACGCAATGGAAATGTCTTTTGACAAACGATACACTTAAAAGGGCGATCTTTTTTATTTACACGCCGTTTTCGTCTTGTTTTCTCAGGTTTGTTACATTCGTTTTTAATTGAATTTAGAACTTCAAAGTCTAAATTTCCATCTGAATCATTATCGTTATCATCATGATCGATATCATCTTTATTATCTTCATCGTCATCATTTTCTTCTTTAATTCGACATTCTAATTTATCTGTAATTTCTTCTTTAATCTCATAATTTATCGTTCCATCTTTAATCTCACAGCTGCTGGTACCAATTAATAATTCCATTGTTTCACAAATATTAATGGCTTTACTTAAATTTAGATCTTCGACCCGTAATAATTCTTCCCGAATACGGTCGTAGCATTTTGATAAACCACATATTAATTGATCTTTAACTAAGCTCGTTCGTAAATCACCAAAGTCGCAGGTCATGCTTAAATTCTCTAAATCATTGATGTAATGTTGAATTGTTTCATCGGCATTTTGGCGCCGTGTTAAAAATTTATGTCGTTCTACAGTAACATTTCGCTTAGGAGTCACCGTTGAGAGATTTGAATACGCACTCGGCGTATAAGTTGACATATTCACAAAATTTTCAGTATTATCACTTTTATTTACTTCGGAGGGCATTTTAATTACGTTTACTTACGGAAATGTCATCACAATAATTGGTTTTAAATTAAATTTTAAGTAATTTTATAATGAAATGCTTCATAAAACATCTTTATAACAAAATTTTTCGATATAAACATTAAAATATATATATAAATGGGGTATAAACTCTAGATTTCTGTTATTATATCGGCGTAAAGTTGTTTTCCAAGAACATAAATGTCTTTGAACTCGCGAGTTGACAAATAATTATAGCGCTTGTAACGAATTGTATGACAATTAATTTTTAAAATTTAGCGCGGAAAAATTATCGTTCATCATTTACAGTTCTACAGTTTATTAAATACCCCGGTTAAGAATCAAATACAATATTAAGGTTATTAAATATTTTATAACATGTACAAATTATTAAAAATGTATAAAGTATAAGTATTTATTAGCTAAAATTGTGGAAAATCTATAGTTTATAAAAAAATTATTTAATGTAAAATGTACATTTTATGTATTCGGAGTGTTCTTTCAACTCTTGCGGCTTAAAAATTTGATCGCTTATATTTTTCACTTAAATTCAAATCACTTTTTTATAACATAATTATGCTATTTGAAGTTTCTGATACTTCTTGACTTGAACTACTGCCTTACGATTTTTAGCTGCCAATTTTATCAAGAAGTCTTTAATTTCTAATATAAGATTTGGTACCAGCTAACATACTACTTAATAGAATCTGCTAGATACTAAACAAGAATGTGAATTAATAAAAAAGTCTCTACTTCGAATACAGGATTCATTTTACATACGATTGTATGTGTAAAATTTCACTGCACTATTTTTCGACATATTGATGCGTGAAAATTTATAAATTCATTTTCTGGTTTTATAAAAGTAATTATAATTAGAGAGACCAAGCTATATTGAAAATTACGCAGTTTACCATCAAAAATGTGCTTTACTTTGGTGTTGTAAACTATGTACAAAAATTTTATTTTGCTATAAATATTTCTTATCAAACAAACTTGACACCAAATTTAAGACGCCCTTATGAATGGAAATAATCCTTGAAATTCGGTTTTTATCTGCAATTATGAACGTTGATAAATAAATAAAAAAAAAAACAATTTTCATTATTTTTTCAAACGTTTATTTAAAAATATTTAGCAATATAAAAACATAAAAATAATAAAATCAACAATATTTAATTTTTAATAGAATCAAAAATAATAATAAAATCATAAAATTAATAATTGTGATATAATATTAAGAATTTTTTGGTGATCATCAAATGATGGAATTCCAATATCAATCATATCTTGTATCGAAAGTGTTAAAAATACTTCATAATCAATTTCTTCATTTATAAATAATGGAACTAATTTGCCAAGTCCATTTGTTTGTAATATAGTTATCAATTTATAAAAACTTTCATTAGGACATTTATATCGTTTTGAATCGAAATTAAATATCATTTTACTGAAAAGAAAAAAAAAATAAATAAAATTACTTAAATTCATAGAACTTTTCATTTTAATTAACGACTCATTTTTTGGGTTAGTCAGCAATAACGTTGATAAACATAAAAGACAGTTTTATTATATTGTATTTTGACATTCTGCCCGAAATAAAAGAGAATCGTATTATTTGAAATCAATGTTTTTGATACAGAACTCTATAATAAAGTCAATCTATAATTTAATATACCTACATTGTATTTTTTCAACTTCCGCGAAAATACTCTTCGACACGCTCTCCAGTTTTCATGCCAGGGTTAATAATTTTTTCTAGTTAATGCAAGAAAATTGAATAAAATACAATGTACATAACATTAGAGATTGTGTTTATTATATAGACATACATAACACCCCATGAATATTTTGTTGTGAGCTGGGACTAGTATTTAAAAAAAAAAAATCAATAAATATTATGAATAGAAAACTAACTAAAGTTAAATTATTTAAATAACTAAATTGAACCAAAAGAGATATTAAAATATTGGTAAGTTATTGCAAATGGTTGCACTGAACCCTAAAACTCAGAGAATACATTAACTAACCTATCCAATTGTAAATTCGAATTTTTATTTACCATTTTGTTGTCATCGTGATTTACAGAAAGAGGACTTTTAGTTGTTTTTTGAACAACATAGGTTTTAGTTACTTGTTGATAAATATTCCCATTATAATTTGTTGTAGTTTGTTGTTTTTGAGCAATTACAGTTTTAGTGCACATTGTTGTTTGCGTAATTGGCTTAGGTGAGCACTTTTTTTTTATATCCATAATTATTGGAGATAAACGATTTACGCTTCGATTTGAATTGTCAGCATCATGTAGTAAGGCCATTTGTTTTTGATTGTTTTCACCTGAGCTGAAGTTTGGCGATGTGTATTGGATATTTTCATTTGGTGATAAGCGTTTTAAACTGTTATTTGATACTGAATGGTTTGGAATTTCAAAATCAGGTGGAAAAAACATTTGCTTTTTACTATCTCTAGATGAACTTAGATTTGGTGTCAAACGTTGTAGGTTCCCATTTGGGGATGAACGTTTTAAAGTGTAATTTCGTACTGAATTGTTTTGGATTCCAAAATAAGGTATAGAATTTTCGTTGGGTGATTTGCGGTTGATATTTTCATTAGATTTTGTTTGTTTGGATATAGTCATAGTACTGGCTAACGAATTTGATGAAACGCGTTTTTTAGAATTATCATTAAAACCATTACTTGATGATTTTTCTATTGTAAATGTAACATTACTTGCTGAACCAGATGCATTTTTAAAATTGGGTGAAATACATATTTGTTTTTTACTATTTCCATCCGAACTTAAATTTGCTGTTGTACGGTGTAAGTTTTCTTTTGGCGTTGCGTGTTTTAAAAATCTTTCTTTATTACTGCTTCCAGTTGAAGCACTTCGTGTGCTACATTTTGAATTTTTATTTGGTGAATTATGGTTGGTCATTTCATTCGACTTTATTTGCCTTGGTATATTAAGAGAACTGCCTGAAATTGATGTTGTATATTTTTTGGAAATATCATAACTAGTTGGCGAATTATCCGGCGTAAAAGTATCATAGTTTAAGAAAACAGGTGATATCGGTGATAAATCTAACGATGAAATTGATCCTGACACTCCTGAAGCATTACGCATCATATTTGTTACTGAAATTCGTGGAATCGACCCTGAACTATTGTTTAAAGTACTTGATATAAAATTCTTTTCGTTGGCGCTGCTTAATCGTCGAGAATTTTGAAGTAAAGCCATTATCTGTTTGTTGTGGATTATTTTTGCACAATCAAAAGCCGTTATTTCTGAATTTAAAGGTTTGATTAAAATTAAAATAATAATATTAACTTAAAAAATAAAATCAGAGATTGAAAACTACTCAACTGGATAAATTATCTTTTATCATGAGTTTTATCAAAGTTTCATTAAGATAATTTTTGTTCGGTTCAATTTTAATTCAATTTTATCCATAACCGATTTTATAAAGGAAAAATTTTGTAAAAAATTTTCATTCCAGAAGTATTTAAATGGATGCAAATTTTTTTCATCTTTCTTGAATAACTGAACAATAAGAATTGAACAACTTAAAATTTAAAAAAAAGCATTAAAAATGTTAATTTTATCAAAATATGTGAAACAATAATTCCTCAGAATTCATATTGATAAAAGTTTATTCAAAATTTTGAATCGAAATCAATCAGATTAAATAGGAAATTAATTCCAATTCTTTCCGCTTAAAACATATTAATTTTGAAACGGGTTTTAAAAACCTATTTTATTAGGCCAATAAGATATTGAATTAAAGTGAATAGTTAGTAAAATAAAATGCATACCTGTTCGAATCGATTGATGATAGATATTAAAAGATTTCAGTAAAAAGAATTGTACTAACTCAGTATGTCCAAATAAAACTGAAAAAGTTAATGGTGAGATGGGATTTTCAAAATCATTCAAATTACATCCAAAATGTAGCATACATTCAAATAATAATTCAACACTTTTTAAATCGCCATGTGCACAAGCTAACGATATTGCAGTTAACCCTTTAAAAAAAATATAAATTAACCCTTTAAAACATTATACAAAAATTAATTTGATAAAACTACAATAGAAAAATTGTACTCACCGTATTTATTCCGCTTAAAAATATCAACGTATTTACATAAAAATTTCACACAATTAAAATGTCCAAATCTTGCTGCCTGCATTAATGGCGTCCATCCCATAAAATTTTGTGCATTGATATCCGTACGATGTGTTCGATCCAAATAAAAATATTGTAACAAGTCTAAACGTCCTGTAGCTGCAGCAACATGTAGAATTGAGTTACCATCGTCATCTAAACCCCAATGTTCTCCAATTAAATTATTATGTCTTATTCTTTTATTTTTGGCCATTTGTTAATTAAAATAGTTGCTCATGTTTCAAGCACGTTATAGTTTGTGAAATAATAAAATTATTATTCAATATTGTTTTTAACTGTAATCCATTACATAAGTTTGTATATTTTAAGTAAACATAGATGAAATAATTTTATAAACACTAACATCACAGTAATAATAATAAATAAATAAAAATTTATGTTAATTTACACGTTGCAAAACGTAATCAACTGGGGGACTAAGATAATACCCCGAAATGATCTTGTCTCAAATAAGTTAGACTTTTTTTGGAAAAAAATATTTAAATATTTACTATTATCGATTTATACAGCGTTATCATATATCGAAAACTAAAAAAGCAAAATAGACTTAGACATGGTATGCCAACAAATTTTGCCACTTTTGCAAAATCATAATGACTTATCTCTTTTCTATGGATTCAGAAGCAAATTCTCCTTTCGGAACAAAAATGTTTATTTGGAACTCAAATATATTTGCGGAAAGTTAACATAAACTTCCATCAGGTAGCCACTTTATATTTCATACCTATTTAAAATAATTATCGACTCGATTTGTATGATAAATTTTATATACAAATTCAAAATAATGTTAATAAAAAAATAAAATAAAAAAAATCGTAAAAATTTTAAATAGGTATATTACATAAAATAATTAAATTAAAAAAAAAAAAAAAAAAAAAATCAAAAATTATTTGTATATAGTTAAAACAATAGTGTAATAAAAAAGTACCAAGAGATAAAAATAAAAAATTTTTTATACTTACCACGAGATTACAATTTTTAGTGTTTTTTTATTTTAATTTAATAATTTTATGTAATTTGACTTCTTATTTTTTATCAATGATTGGCATTTAATAAAAATTTTCTATTTTATAAAGTTCCTCTAATATGAGGAATTTTACTTTAGTTTTCTTGTTTAAATAAATTTCGTTATCTAGTTTTTTAAGGAACTACGAAGAAATTAAACTTCGCAGTGTTGATAAATACCGAAATGGGGGAAATATATGTATTTTTAAATAAATATCAACAAAATAAAATTGGTGGAATGCAGAAAAATGTTTTTAATTTGTACAAAAGTATTTTAATAAAATTTCATGACTGTCAACAAATAACATTTTTTGATAAATGAATAATAATTTTATTAACATTTTTTTCTAAAACAAATTTACAGCAGATATTTTTTTTTTTAATTTACAGTAGAATATTTAACAACAATTGTTTTAAGTTATTGATAATTTTATCTTTCAAACAAATTAAATACTATAGTAGGTATATATTAAATATAATATAATATTGACTTTTGTGAATAAATTTTTTTAATTTTCAAAGAACTATGGCTAAGTTTAAAAATAATTTTTAAAAAAATATACAACAGTATGTACCCAATATGGTACTGGTCGATTTGTATCTGCTTCATATGAATTTTTATACAAATTGGTACATTCTTCATGTAATTTTTGTGCTAATTCTTCATTTTTGGTGACGATTACAATTTGTGTCTCAAGATCACGTTTTACAGATCGTGCACCGAAATTTGGTGAGCCAATAAATGTTAAAAATGGATACTTATGTTCAGGTAAATAATACCTAAAAAAATTATTGAATACTAAATTAACATTTTACATAAGAAAAAATCTGGTATCAATTTGCTGCGAAACCTCTGTGAATAGATTTGACAGCAAGAGACAGCAAATAAGGCTAAGGCATATTGAGACCGAAATTTATAACATGAGTAAGTGGAGAAAATTAAATACAGAGATTATAAAACCATGAAATCATAGATTTAGTTTTTTGCTCGAAGCAAGGAATAAACGTACAATCAAGTAAACTAACATAATTCTAAAATAATGTAATTAACAAAGAAACTCCTTTTTATTACTACATTATGTAATCAAAGCGGTATTTTAAGAGTACTTTATAAAAGAACCCTAAGCAGGTCCGATAATTTTCATAATAATTACTTCGAATAATTAAACTCATAATTACCCCGAGATTTAAAATTCCTCTCATAATTTGAGCATTTTTATTTATTTGGTATATTCTAAACATTATATTCTCAAAGTAAGTATGGTGCAAAAGAAATAGTGAAATCTTCAGAAGTTCAAATTTTATTGATTCCAATTATATTATGAAAAGTTAAAAAAAAAAATAAAATTTACCATAAACCTTTGGCATGGTACGTCCAACCTGGTCGTAAGTATTCAAATAATCGAATACTGTCACTTTTCCCATTAAGACGATCCTGAAACTTTTTCGCTAACAAACTATAAGCAGCTGGTATCCCTCCGGCTGGTCCTTTAGCTCCTTGAAATCCATTAGCCTAAATTTTTCAAACTGATTATGTATTTTTTTAAAGATTTGACAAAACTATTAGAAAAATACCTTAGGATGTGCCATCAAAACTCGGCACTGGGCCGAACATTTTTCAATCAAGGTTTGCATATATTCATTCGTTAAATTAAAATATCCAGTAGCCAAACAAATTGTAGAATTTGGTTGAGCTCGTGAAAAAAACGTTTTCGTTACTATACTATCATTGTGTACGTTTAATTGACCCATTTCAACTAATGGGAAAATCCAAGAATCTTTAGTATTTAGAGTGATATCAAATTTTTGTACTTCAGCTGTACGATTTAATAAACTTTGAATCTTGGTACTTGCTTCGCGTACAAATTTTTCTTGGCTGCCCGAATATGGTAGCTGTGACCATTTCTCGGACAATCCAACGTTGTTTTGTACGTCAACATTTAAACTAAATTCCTGCACCGATGTGACCAATTCATGATAAAAATCTGCCAATTTTTTGTCTTCAATCACATAATAACGGTCTTGGCGATTTGTGAAATAATCATTGGATAAATTTGCTCCACTAATAATTAACGAATCATCAAATATGTACAATTTCATGTGTTGTAACCCAACTAATTCGACCCATCTTGGGGGTAAAATTTTTCGATATAATCCTCGTAATGCTGGAGTATGATATAATGATAAATTTACTGAATTTTTATGCTGTTGGATTAATGGCAAGAGAAGAGTGCGGGAATTTATATCACCCCGCGATCCACGTGAAAAGTCTAGTAAAATATTCACTCTCAGTGAGCCATTTTTTAAAAAACGATTGTTTAATATAGTGTCGACTAGATTTTTTTCCAACGGTCCTGTGCCTAGATATAAACTTGCTAAGGTTATTCGTTTCGTAGCCGTTGAACACTTTTCGACTAAGTAGTTATAAAAATGTTGTGGACTGTTCATAATTTGAATACATGTGCTGTTTACTGGAAAACATGGGGCCAACGAATTTAACCATATTATTGAATTATAACCAGTATCTGTTATGTAATTTGTTTTATTCAAATCTGTTGATTGTTCAACTAACGTTGCTAACGCTCGTCTTAATATCATCTACAAAAATTTAGGAAATTTAGAATTTGAAGTAAATAAATATAATTCAATTATTCAAGTATTACAGTTTTATGTAGGAAATTATAAAAAAATACGTCCAGTTTTTAAAAATAATTTGATTTTAATATTTAGCTCATTGTTCCCAAGTAATATAAATCACTTTTTCAAATTTTGACGTTCAAAAATTGACAATAAAAATTATTTTATCTCGTGTGTGTGGTAATCTTACTTCCAATATAATCTAAACATAAGGGAAGTATAAATTTTTTTCTACGAATACATGTAACAAAAAAAGTTAATTTAATAAAAGAAACATATTCATAATGGGGACATAATTTGACATAGTGTGGCTATATGTTTTTGGTAGAGATATACACAGGCTCTATTTATAAAGCCCATTTGTAATTTAATAAATAATATATTTTTTTCAATTTTATGAAATTTGGAATGCACAATTTAGACATGAAAATGGAGGGCATGTCGAAAAGTTTTTCTCGAATAAACATTTCCAAATATAAAATAAAAATTTTAATTTAGATTTCTTTTTTGTGAACAGCTCCCGACATGTCTCCAATTTATGCGCCAAAATTAAAATAAATAAAATGTACATTACATTACAGATTGACTTTATTAATAGAACCTAGAGAATTTATATCAAAGCAACGGGTGGACGACGAGCGATGTGGTGCGGCCAATATCACATTTCAATGAAATACGGGAAATCTATGATTGAATTTTAGATTGTGAAATTAGCTACTCAGTTGAGTAGCTAGGATAAGTGGTCACCCGAGTAAAATTTATCCGTGAATAGTCTGTATTATTAACTACTTGGCCGAATACTCGCGTGGTGTAAGCTTACTTGAAGATTTCCATCAAAATGGGAACTGAGAGTGCGCAATCAATCTAAAAAAATTATGAAATCTGTTAAATATCTCTTTGATAATGACAGTCGTCAATTAGATTATATATATGTATTAGATTATATTGGACGTAAAGTGATTGGTAGTTGTTGAAGCTGTTAAATTCAAACTTGTGTGTTTAAAATTGAATAAATAATTCTAACCAAATTGTTTTCATAATTGAATTCTAATAAGTATACAATTGATTTAATTTTTAAAAGAAGTTTATATATTCAGCTTAAAAAGTACATATTTCACTTTATAAATTAAACTATTAAAACTAAAAGAAAATTATCTTCTAGCAATGGCTGATTTCAATGATCTACTGTTTCAAGCTGAAAAACTAGCAAATGATCTCGAGGGAAATGATGAATTGCCCAAAGTTGACCGCAGCTTACGTCAAGTATTAGAAGCTTCAAATGAATTGTACGCTCGTGTTGCCCAATCTGGTGCACAAGACATTCAAGCTAATTTGTTACTTGGTTCTAAAGGTATCGATTTGCCACAAATATCTCAAAAATTGGAAAATTTAATATCACGTAAAACTTTTGAACCACTTGAACCAATTGCTGATTCTGATATTCATACATTCTTAAAAAATGAAACAGAGAGTGCTATTTTACGAATTATTTCCGAGGTTAACGAACGTGTAAGTAACTGATTGTTTTTAATTTCGAGGCGACTGAAAATCTATTATAAACGTATACATTATCGTGTGTTCAATTTGTCTCAGATCTAAAAGAAACTGACCAAAAGTAGTATTATTCCTGTTTCGGCGCCTTGGAAACCTTTATTTTGTTCACATTTAGTTTTTTATATTAATGAGTTTTAATTTTTAGACGTTGTCACAAGTTCAAGAGCTTCAGTGGGAATATATTGAGAATGAATGGGATCAAGAGAAGTATAAATTGTTGAGCGCTATGACTGGACCTTCTGAAGAATTTTTGAATTTAGATAAAACGCTCCGTACGTCCATGTTACCTGAAATACCTTCACCATCCCCATTAACATTGGAAGAAACTTTATTTGCAAAGGAGATATGTAAATATAATAAATTTGTTATGGAGAATAATAAGAAAGTGTCTTTGGTTGAATGTTTTGCAAAAATCGCCAAAGAATTTCAAGATACGGTAATACATAGAATGTAAATTTAATTTATAACACGGTAATTCTAAATTAAAAGAAATTGATCTATTTTCTTTATTTCAAAATTTGAATATCAATATAATCATAGATGAAAACTTTTTTTCTTAATTAGTATTATTTCTACCCCATGTTTTTGATAAACGATGTTCTTCCAAATACAGGTATTGCCAGCAAACCAATGTTTTTAATTTATTTTTTTTCAGAAAGTCAACGAAATGTGGGATATTTTAAATTATATGCTTAATATCCCTCCATTACCAAGAAGTAAAGATCCTTTAATAAATCGTAGCACCGCACCCGGGTGTAACTTTATCATAAAGGCAGCTCGAACATATTTAGAAGACAGGTAAATATACTTTATTTTTTGAGGCTACCATGCTTTAGTTAAAATTTGGATTAGGATTTCATTTGAAATTTAAATTTAATTTTGAAATGATAATTACTATTGCTAAAATTTTTAATCTGTGATTACGTTAATTCATGAGATCTTTAAATTTTACTACTTATATCGAATTAGTATAAAATTGAAGCATTCTTTCAGAATCTCCTTAAACATCTAGCGGCTTTTTTATAATAACACAGTAAAAAGCCACTAGAGTATATTTATACGATAATTCATGAGGTCGTTGAATTTTACTACTTACACAGTCGAATTAAAAAAAAATTGAAGCATCCTTTCAGAATCTTCTTAAGCTTCTAGTGGCTTTTTTATAATAACACAGTGTATTTTTATACTACAATTATTATACTCTTAAACTATTTTATATAAATCGCAATTGTTATTAAGAAAATATTTTATTTTGATACTTACGCATAATACTTTTTTTCAATAGACATAAGAGTAATTTATTTTATATATAATTTTTAGGTACAAAATGTACATTAATAATGTCATTACGGAGGATTTACAAAATGCTCGTCGTGGAGGTGTACCTGGAACATATCATCTTGTGCGCAGTTTTGTTGGATTACGTTTTCATGGTGATTATCTAGGCTTACAAGATGGATTAATTGATGATCGCCCATTATGGCCCATGATCTATTACTGCATACGGTGTGGAGATTTTAAAGCAGCCCTTGAATGCATCAAACACGCTGGGTAATTATTTTACTGTTTACGTTTTTTTGCATTTCTCTTTTCTATTTTATTTTATTAATAAATAAATAAGGATGAGCTTTTGAATCTGATTTAAGTGAATATGCTACGTTATTTTGTAATTACAGCTTAAATTATCAACGATATTTGTTTATATAGTTCAGTTAATGTAAGTTTCAACAATGAATCCAGAAAGATGAAAACTTGATGTTTTCGGACCAGCTGATGACAAAAAGATCATGAAATTTTACATAATACAGGTTCTTTGAGTTTTTTTACAGTTATTAAAAATTATTTATTGAGGTGCAAATGACATTTTTACTTCTATAAAAATTGGTATAATGTGTCAATACAACAAAGGTGTTGAAAATATCTGAGTTGTAATGTATGACAATCGTACACAAAATGGAAACAATTCGCTTTTATTTATGGTAATAATAAAAACAAGCCAGAGCGTCTAGAAATTCCCACAAACATATACAGAATTTACATTTATACAATATGTATGTGAATTGTATGTGTGTGACTTATTCTCAATAAAATCAGTTTACTTAAAATTTTTTAGAAAATTTAAATATACATACTTAGAAATGCCCTCTAAGCATAATTTTTTTTTCGTTTCTTGCGGCACTAATTTTTTTAAAATTATCTGTTAAAGATTACAAATTTAACACGTGATTTCTATTCTGGTCGATTTTGAAGCGTACGTTTTATTAGATAACAAAAGCAATTTTCATACGATTATCTTAAAAAACTGAAAATCATTAAATGAAGCTATAACAATTATATATTTATAAAAAATATGACAAGCGATATTCTTTTAATTATAAAAATAAAAAAAGTTACCTACTTTTTTCTCGTGACCTGACAAGTAAACGATAAAAATCCGAAAATTAGCACAATGAAATTATCTTTGTATTACTGCCCTTGGAAGTAATGGAAGCATCTCAGTGAGTATCTTTTAGTATTAAACAATTTCAGTATTAAAATATCACAAAAATACTGATTTTAAGGCAAAATATATGTTGAAACGATTTCAAAAAAATTATCTAGTTTTAATATGAACATTAAGATTAATAGATATTTAATAAAATAAAATTATAATTTATTTTAATCGACCTGCCTTGAAACACCTCAATCACATCAATCTAAGAATAATGACGTCATAATGTATAAAATCGTATCCGAAAGGATAGCATATAGTATATATACTCCTTTTTCTTTTTTCTCTGCTATTCAATATAAGCACAAAATGACGGAATTTTGTAAATGGACTTGAATGAAAAAAATGTCCCATAATTTTTTTTCGAATAGTGAATATTTATTCAGTTATTCGCCATTAAGAATTCGATTTCAAACTAAAATAATGTAAGATTTGAATTTTTCGCAAATCTTATATTTTATTGAAAATATTTAGAAAAAAAATTTATTTTTCATATCTGTAAATGTAATAATAAGCAAATTATAATTCAGTGTGACTTTTGACTTGGCATTTAGTTCAAGCCAAATTTAAATACTGGAATGTAACGTTTAAACTTTTCGGTATGTTGAAATATTTCGAAAATAGTCATTCAAAAGGAAAAAAAAGTCTTCAAATATTTCGAAAAGCGTGTTCAGATTATTTTATCTAAGTGTCAAAAATAAATAATGTTTAACGTTCTTAAAACGTTAGTATATAATAGTATACTTACTTTTGTGGTTTACTCAAATTAAATAGAAAAAAATTCAATAATTCAATAATAGAAAAAAATCACCCTTCGGAACGCCCGAACCTCTATATATAATAATATGAGATGATATAGTTGATATAATACTGATGATAGCTTTTCTATCGTTGAAAGAATTTTTAGAATTTTTAGTTCAGTCAGTAGTCTCAAAAATTATCCCCTAAAAAAATTTTAATATTCACCTTTAAAATTTAACGTAAATAAGTAGCATTTATTAACATCATACAAAAATTTTCATTTAAAACGTAACCTGAAATAAAAATTTCCTAAGCAAAATATATTTTTTACATCAACTTTGGGAACGTCCGTTAAATTATAAACGCTCTAGCTCTGGTATTTTTAATAAATTTTAATAGTAAAAAAAACTTGAAGTACCTGTTTTATGTTAAAATGTATACTCTACAATTTTATTTGATATTTTTTTCTCTCTGCTTAATCTTACGTTTAACATTTTTGAGATACATTTTAATATTTACTTAATACTTTATTCATATTACGAATATCTTTTTTAAAGAATGGCTTGTGAAGAACTTCAACCAATTTTAGAGGAATATAGCAAAACCAGTGACTTAAAAAAGATAAATAAATTAGAACAAATGATAAAAATACAATACCGACGTAGTGTTCGTAATACTACAGATCCATTTAAACGTGCTGTATACTGTATATTGGGATGTTGTGACGTCGCCGATGAGCATTCTGAAGTTGCACAAACAGCTGATGATTATTTATGGTTAAAATTAACATTAATACGTGAGGATGCAGAAGGTGAAAAATTAACTTTCAGTGATTTACAAACAACTATTTTGGAATATTACGGTAAGTAATGCCTGTGTTTAATTTTTAGAGTCATAATTTGTGTCCATATACTAAGTGATCCGGTTCAAGTGTAACCACCCTTGTAACTTGAAGCGAGGAAGATCATTAAACCATAATAAATTAAATCAATTAATGTTTATTTAAATTACAATATACACGATTTTTACCATGTTTTAAGATCTTTCTTAAATTAAATTTGTTTATCTAAATAAAACTTTCATTTTAAATTGAATAAATTATAAAATACACCATAAAAATCGTTTATTTTGTATGTTTAAATTAACATGAAAGATTCAGGTCCGTACTTTTTTGTTGTTGTGGAGTATGTAAGGGAGTTAACTAATAAAACTACGATAAAACTTAAACGGGGACATCCATTTTCATAGGTACATACTGTAAGACATATTTTGAAAATACTTGTTATTTATCTTTTATAATTGTAAGCTATTTCAAAATAAATTAATGTCCAGTATAGTTTCTTGATTTTAATTTGATCAGGCTATGCATTAACAGCTCAAACTCAATTCTAACAGTACCAGATAAAACTCTTTGCTACCTTTTGTGTGTATAAATTATTTATACAAACCGGGGAAAACTGTTTAAAGTACTGTACGTTAAAAATTCAACATATTTCCTTCCATATAACAAATGGAAAAGAGAATTTAGTGAAATCGAAGGATTTTTTGATATTCTGTAATTCCAAACATTTTATTATTCAATTTTTGAAGGTATTATTTATCAGAAAAACAGCTACGATAATAAAGCCATTTAATAATAAGCAGTAAAAAGGAAATTGCAAATAATGACTCCAACACTCTGACTCGTTAGTCTATTTAATTTTGTTTTCTTATTTTTAGGTGAAACGCATTATCAAGCACATAAACAACCTCATTTATATTTTCAAGTATTAGCATTGACTGGGCAATTTGAAGCAGCCATTGAATTTTTATCACGCATCGAACGTTATCGAGTACATGCAGTACACATGGCAATTGCCTTAAATGAAATTTATTTATTAGCCTTACCACGTGATGTACAATCTCCATTATGTAAGTTTTATAGCTGTCAATAAATAATTAAAAGAGAAGGGTACAGATACATATAATATTACCATATATGGTGTATATATATTCATAATTACGCACAAGCGTCACAAACATATGAATATCGGATTCATATTATATCGAATTTTTTAAAGCATATAATTTTGTATAAGATCTGCTGCAAATTATCAGAAATTTTAAGAAGTTACTATTAGAAATTCTGATAATATATGGAGGGAATATAATTCTAATATAAAAAACTCTCTCTGGGTATTATAACAATTTCTTATAAGAAAGTTAAACGTATACACTAATGGAAATCAATTTTGATAATATTAATCAAGAAATTTTAAATTTTAACCTTGTAATCAATTCTCATGCTTTTTTTGTCTTTTGAAATTGCTGTTAATTTGTTGATAATATAACAAAAACAACATCAAATCACTTCTTTCTTACAATTCATAGATCAAAAAGATTTTAGTTTGGTTTATAAATTTTCAAAACTAAAGTTTGAAGTAAATTTTGTCTTATTTTGGTATTCAATTAGTCGTTCATTCACCCAACCGAATTTATTAATATTTTGCCTAATTTTGTGTTTTAGTATCAGAAGATCCTGGTGATCCAAAACCTGGTCGTCGATTAAATTTTGTGCGTTTAATTATGTTGTATGTACATCGGTTTGAAATTACAAATCCATCTGAGGCAATCCAATATTTCTTTGTTTTAAGGTAAATTTTTCCAAATTTGTAAGTCAATAATTCGGGAAGGTTGTTTTAATTATATTTTTAATTCCAGAAATCTGGTCAATTTGGAAGGTCAAAATCTTCTTGCAGTTTGTGTATCGGATTTAGCTCTGGAATGTCGTGATTATGATTTAATATTTGGAAAAATTCAAAGCAATGGTACACGTTTGAAGGGATTAGTGGATCAATTTAGTTCGGTTGGTATCAATACGCAAATGATTGCGGAAATGGTAGCTGATCAATTAAATCATAAAGGACTTTTTGAGGATGCTATTAAACTATACGATTTAGCACACGTAAGTAAACTATAAAAGATAAATTTTTGGTAATATCTTAAAATGGGGGGATTCTTAAACCAGAGTGAGTCAATGAAGAAATACCTGATTCAAGGGATAAAAATAAAAAAATAAACAAGAATTTGGAATATAAAGCAAGAATGTTCATTTTTGTGAAATTGTAGTTCACTTTAAATTCTTACACCCACCTCCCCCCCCCCGTTCAATTTGTTCCCTGTTAAACAGTTAAAATCAACTTATATATTAATATTGATTCATGTTAAACCTGATCGATTCTGATTGATTCTAATCAAAACACTGAATTACTTTTTTTTTTTTTTTTTGTAGAGGCATGAACAAGTTTTAAAATTAATGTCCACAATGTTATCTCAAGTTGTACATCTAGCACCAGTTCCTGGTTCAACACGTGAACGTTTACAAATTTTAGCTGAAGAGTTAGCCTTTCGTTATGTGGGTGATTCATTTAAATGTTCTAGACAAGTTTACACAACATTTTATATATTAAAAGATTTACTAAACTTTTTCGATCATTACCATAATGGACAATATGTGTTAGCTTTAGAAGCAATACAAAAATTGCAAATAATTCCATTATCGATGAACGAAGTGGATGAGAAAGTGAGTAATTTTAAGAGTTTGGAGAGTGAAGTATGTCGTGTATTACCAGATATTTTGTTGGCTACTATGAATATTTTATATCATCGGTATACTCATATTGATGAAGGTACTGAACATTTGAAAGGACGTATTGATGAAACAGAAAAACTTGCAGTAAGTATTTTTTATATTTTTATATCTATCTAGTCATAATTATTTTAAATGTATTACCGTAAAAATGCATTTTTATTTATCATAATAAATTGCACTTGAATGATAATAATGAGTCCCAGCCTTTCGCATAATGACAAAAAACAAATATAATACTGTCTACATGATAATTTCTGAAAGTAGAGGAAAAATTTCCACCTTCAAATCCTATAACTTTTAATAAACTTTTAATAATAAAACACAAAAATAAAAATTGCTTTTCTCAATCGAATGCAGTAAATATCTTTAAAACGTTTATCTATGTTTCATCTTAATTCAGCTATTTTAAACCTATCTCATATATTTGAATGGTTTATTGTTTAATTTTAGGTAATTAAATTACTTGTAATTAAATTACTTTTAATTATCTAATTCATTTACTTCAAAATAAAATTTTTTAAATTATATTGAATGCTCTAATGTAATTTAAAGTGTTAAAACGGTAATTTGTGAAATGACTGATCCATGTTTAAAATACCCTCTATAAAATTAAAGATAGTTTATAGAAGGGTCTCTATTAAAAATTGAATAATAATCTTAATCAGCATCATAAAAAGTTTAGTGCTGCATCTGGAGTATCCACTTGTTTATAATTTACGATCTTACTAAAAGTGTCTCAAAATTTAGTTAGCATAATTGTGAAGTTTTAAAAAGTCTGTGTGAGCACCGAAGTTCATAATTTCACCTAAGTTCATAATAACTTCTATTTTTTTTTCAGCAACTACATTTTCTACGAGATCAAGCCAAAGCATTAACGAGTTTTGCAGGAACATTGCCATATCGTTTACCTGGTGATACAAATATTCGTTTAGTTCGTATGGAAATTTTAATGCATTAAAATACTTTTGTAAAATTTTTTATACTAAAATAAAGACACAAAATTTCAGTTATACTATCAAAATCACTTTAATTAATTTCGAAAACAGTTATTATGCCACAAATTTATTATTATCGCCTGCGTTTGGTACTATACTGGTTATTAAAATACCGGAAGTAAAACCATCATATTTTCCTTCTTTCATCTGAAATATGAAAAAACATTGAAGTTCTTATTGACTTTATGTTCTATTTAAATTTAAGATAAAAAATACTTACAGCTCTATAATCCAAAAACATTTGTTTAAATCTTAAAAAATCAGTAAAAGTCAAGAGCATTTCGAATATTTCACCTTCTAATTCGTTATTCAAATCAGAATTATTATCATATTTATGCCTGTAAAAAATTTAATGGCAATTTAATACGAGCATTATTTGGGTAATAAGCATGTAAGACTGTGATTTGCGAATGATCAAAATAAAAAGGAGTAGTGAGTATTAATTGAACCCTGAAAACCTGGGTTTTTATTTGAACAGAATGTTCTTTTTGTGACATTAGACACTAATGTTGCAATAATCATTTACTATCGACCTTTGTATTTTCTATTATTTTTCAAAAAATCATAAATCATTACTTATTTCAGCTTACTTTTTTTCAAGGATAATAATAAAATTATTCATTTTATCAATTCATTTCTTCTTCCGTTTCTAATATTTCCGTATGACTCAAAAACATGTTAGATGTATTTTCTTAGTAGGCTCGTTATTGATTTTAAACTAAGCTGGTGAGATGAGACATTAGATACGTCTCATTTTTTAAACTAATTTCCCTGAAACAATATGTCTTATTTTTCTATTATTAAATAGTTTTTTGTAATTGTGCCAAGGGATATTATTTTAACTGAATTTGTAGAAAAATTGGACTTATGCTGTTCACCAGCTTCGTTTAAAATCAAAGACGAACCTAGTAATAAAATAAATTTGAGCTTTTTTAAATTCGATTTTTCGTATATTTTTAGTAATTTAATTCTGAACTTGACGCGTTTTTATATTTCAGAAAAAGCAAAATTTTTATATTTAAGAAAAAAACAAAAATTATTCAAAATTTCTTCATAATTTTATAGCTAGATACTTACTCAAGTTGTCTAAGAAAATCTTCCATAGAAAATCCTTGAATTTTACTTGTAAGATGAGCATCAATATAATTTTCTACAGTT
The DNA here is from genome assembly GCA_020423425.1 of Chrysopa pallens. Lineage (NCBI taxonomy): Eukaryota > Metazoa > Arthropoda > Insecta > Neuroptera > Chrysopidae > Chrysopa > Chrysopa pallens. The sequence continues at coordinate 47,974 of JAEMTY010000113.1, forward strand.
TCCACATACTCTTTATATATATCCATGTATATGAATTTATTTTCATCTATATCTTCAAATTCTGTCCAATATTTATCCAAAAAGCTATTTGTTAAACTTTGAAAGTTATCGTCCATTACTAAATCTTCAATATGACCAATAATGACATCAAAATATAAATCATCTGGGCGATTTTCGTCATTTGTTTCTAATATAATTTCCTCTGAGTCAATACTATGATCGCTTTCATCATCTTTTTCATTCATTTTCTTGAACGTTTTTTAATTTTGTAGAAAAATTAATGTTAGAAAATAATTTATTGTATGAATTTAGATACAACCTATTAGTTACATTGTTTGTAGTTTGGTTGCTATGGTTATCGTTTGAAATACCAAACTGCCATTGCTCTTGAAGATCGATAATTTAATTATAGTCTTTTCTGAGGTCTTTTGATTTTTAATTTTTTTATCCGTTAAAAGCAAAATCAAACGAAAATTCGGGAATCTTTTTGTTACCCGTTTAAGATAAAATACACAACTTACAAAAAATAACGAGTTAATTTCAGTTATGTAAAGGTTGCTTTATATTAAAAATAAATCTAAATAAATAAATAAATTAAACGTTTTTGGCATTTAAAAATTAAACGCTGATCATCGAAAATATTTATGATGTAGTAGTTGGTCAATTTTATGTTACTTTGTGTATTTATGATTCAGTAAAAAAACTTAAAAATCACCAAAATATATTTTGTTATTTTTGCTTTTAGGCTCTCTACTATGGTAATTAAGTTCTAAAAAAACAAAAAATAATTATTTCACAATTGTATGGCCACTTTTCGAGATATCGCTTGAAATTTACGCAACCATTTGTCAAATTGATGTTATTTTTGAAATCTACAAGTCGTACTACTCTTGTAAATATAATTTTATAGAAATCGGTGACAAAAATTAACAAAAATCGAAAAAATTTTCTTCGATTTCAATAAAATTTATAAAGGTAGTAGTTTGATCTGAAGATTTAAGAAAATTTAAAAAATAGCACGGTTAGTGTATTTTATAGAAATCAGAGTTAAAAATTGCTTTTTTCATTTTTAAAACCTTAAGAAAAAATTACTTACCAAAAATTGACAAAATTTTCTCCGATATTGAAAAATTATTCATATAGTAGTTTGATCTGCAGATTTAAGAAATAACAAGGTTAGTAAAGTGGGGAGATTACGATATCCAGGGCGCCTCGATTTGACGATTAATTATGATAAAACAAGCTAAAAAGAAAAGTGTGTTTTTTTTGGTTTTCCTAGACCTTATATTACCTTAAAAAAACTAAAAACAGCAATACAAATTTTTTTTGAATTTTTTGACGATTTTCAAGATTTCACAAAATTACAAAAACCATGAAGTATAGTTGTATTTCATTTTAACGAATAAATACCCTAAACAATCCACGGTAAACCTCATTTTGTATCATATACTAATTTTAAGTCCAAATTAAATATCAACTCCCTTAAAAACTTCAGGTACGAAATTTTCAGTCCTTTTTAAATCATCATTTTTCAAAACATTCACCCAATACAAGAATAGACCATTTCATTTAATGTAGTATGAATGCATTTTATTGCAACAAATAATTAACCACCATAAATGAATTCAATATTAAAATCTAGGTCTTTTATATTAATTTTAAATTTGTAATAAGCGACCTCGAATGTACGAATTTTTGGTATTATTGACGAGATCTAAAAATGTATCTCAAAATTTTGTGCATCATTTTTCCCCAATGAAACGCATATGACAAAATGTTATACTACGTATAAAACATTGCCAAAAACCGTAAAGCTGTGTCTACTTGTGAAACTTAATTTTTCAGTAAAAATGCTCGATTGGTAATTGAAATTTTGTTCTCCGTTGTCTTCTATATTTAGCTATGATAAAAAACACTAGTATTTTGCATGATGACGAAAATAGTACTATTTTTTAGAGGTTTTTTTTTTTATTTTTTTCCATAACGTGAGAAAGTAATTGAAATGTTACTCTATACATGAAAATAGA